>CM050172.1:83117810-83360310 GCA_027410445.1 Discoglossus pictus
AAGATTTAGTTACCATTAACGTACCTTCACAAAACAGCTATTGAGAGACAGGTTGTGCCGGATGGAGTTCTGCCAGGCTCTCTGGTTGGATCTATAATATGGAAACTTCTTCATTATAAAGTCATATATACCAGAGAGGGTCACTTTACTGCTGGGGCTGTGCTGGATAGCCATGGCAATCAAGGCTATGTAGCTGCAGAAGAGAGAGAGAACAAATATGGCTCAGTTTCTCAGTTCTAAAAATGGTAAATTTAAAACTTTATCAATTGAATGTTATTAAAAAAAATGGAAGATCACTGTCAATAATTTATAATTAGTCCCCGGGGTTCTAGCTGTATTGTTTTTAGTCTAAAGCCATATGATACTGACTGAGGATTTGCTGACCCCAGGAAGTAGTTGGCTTAATCAGAGAGGAAATATGTACTAGATATAGGGAGGAATTTCAAGTAGCTGAGATGAGGTGAGAAGGGCTGCTATCTCAGCTTAGCAAAATCTTCTCACAGTTTGAGGTGTTTGGGGAACCCTTGGAGATCCTTTCCATTCCATGTTATTCTGTGGGGAATATATACTTAAATTGCCATATTTACTTAGATCCCCCATATATACTTAGATCCTTCGTATATATACTTAGATCCCCCATATATACTTAGATCATTCATATATACTTAGAACCCCCAAAAGTTATCCAGTACTTCACCCTGTAGTACAGAATCATTAAAGCTTACACAATTATTATATATCAATATGTTATACAACTCCATTAAGTTGAATAGCAATTATTGTACATTTTAATCCATCTGTCCATATGACCAAAGATTTTTAAACTCTGAAAGTTCTAAAACTCCTCATTTTGAGTGGTCACCACCAAGCTACTTTATTTCCGGGAGCAGTAATTTAACGCTGTATTTGGCTATAATTAATTTGGAAAAGAATAATTAAAAATCATATATAATAATGTGGAAATAAAGCAGTGGTCTAAATTAATTAATTAATTAATTAATTAATTACAGGTTAATGTAACATGATTTGATTTATTGACATCTCTAATGATTATAGAATATATATATATATATATATATATATATGTTTGTGTGTGTAAATATGTGTGTATATATATATATATATATATATATATATATATATATAAATGTGTGTGTATATATTTTATATGTATAAATACATAGATATAGCCTTATTGAGATTAACATATTTGTCTTCTATTATGTTTCATTATAGAACAGTTTGTAATTAAATTGAATAATTAAATATTTGCAAAGTGCTCCTTTTTTAAAGGAAATTAGAGTATTTTGAACAGTATAAATTCAAGCCAATATTTGCAAATGGCACTCCACTTTTGAACAAGGATAATTTCAATAAAATACTTGGTCTTATGTAGTTCAAACTTCTGGGTCAAGAAAAGATGTATTTAATGAGTTCAAACTTGGGACATTTAAATAAAACATTGATTTTAAATTATATTTAGTTACTGAAAGTCGTCATAAAAATAATTTTCTGTGGTTCAGAAAGCTCAGCAATTAACTTGTATTTGTTTCCTAAATATAAATTGTATCAATAACTTTGTTAATTCCAAGCACTAATTTAAATAATAAATAAATGAAATAACAATACATTTGCTCTTCAAGTATCACACTTATCATGAACTATTTTAAATCAAAAAAATAATTAAAAAAAATAAAATATAAAAATGTGCCTCAAGTGTGAAATATGTCACCCACTTTTTTAAATACAAATTCTAATTAAAAACATAATTAACAAAAGCTCAATAACATTTTATTTACTACTGAAGTCTATAATATATCAGTACAGTTTTTTAATTTAAAAAGTAATTAAAATGAAGCTGATAATTACTGATAAAAATATCACAAACTTTATTAAATCCAAACAGTAAATAAAAAATAAAATACATTGATATTTAATAATTTGATATAAATAACTATTTTGTTTCTGAAATGTAAAATTAATTATAAAAATCTATAATTAATAGAAAATAAATCTTAATAAATAATTAATAATTATTAAAAATATAATATGGTTCTTACCTGTACGCTGGTCTTGTGCATTTTTTTTCTTCGTCCGAACTGCAAGTTGGGTATTCATCCCCATCGTAGTTAAAGCAGTTATATGGATATTGGGTATGATCAAACATAGTGCAGGTACATCTAGGGACCTAATGTGCCTCTCTGGTTGTGCTTGAGACTTACAGCAACTAAGAGGGAGGGGTGAGATGCTCTACTGATCCCACATCCCATCATGGGCAACCCAATCTTCTCTCCTCCTCCCTCTCCGTTGTATTACTCAAATTCCTCAATCTCAGACACACAGTCTGTTGGGATAGTTTGCATCTACTCTGTAAGGCAGCAAAATAACTGATAAAACTGGGTTCTTTCTATCATGAACCCTTGAACTCTGCAAGACTAGCTTTTATATTCCACTCATTGGGTGGTCCTGATGTAGACAGAAAATGTGGACGGGAATTGTGAATATTGTTTTACAGAAATAAAAGCAAACGAAAAATATCCTTATAAATATACTTGAATATTTTAGTTTTCATTTTTTTTACCAAAAAACATAGTTCATTTTTTCACTAGGCTAGTGCAAAAATATGTATAAATTTTCTTTTTTTGTATTAAGGGAGATTTTATATTTTCAAAGGGAACAGAGCTTGAGATATGAAGGACTACTGTCAAACAGGAAAGTTGAAGGAAAATAGCTGGAGGCTACAGAGCTGCCTGTGTGGGCTTTGATGTAGAGGATGAATTAAACTAATAGCCCAGCGACTTGGCATCCATAGTCGTAACAATGCAATGCTCTGCACTGTTCTACAGCAAATTGTATAAACCAACTCTTAGTGACTAAGAAGGTGAACACAAAATGATAAGCAAATGTGTTAAGTTTCCAGGATCCGCGCCAGGCCTTAAGCGGGGAGGAGAGGTGGAAATGTTTTGGAAGGTCATATAAGTCAAATTATTTCTGCCAGTGTTTTAAAGGGACAATATACTACTCAGAGAAGCATACATTTAATGGCAGATAACAATCTACCCATTATATCTTCCTAACAAGTTTGGCTTAAAGGACTACTGATGTGCCATATTTTTTGTTTGTAAGGGCCGCGGCTCGTATTTGCGGATGCTAAGTCTGTAAATGTTGCGGTTGCGGAGCCTTCATCTCCGCAAATGCGGCCCCTCGCTTTGGGTGGGTCTGCTTTTGCGGCCTTAAAGTCTGCGGCTGCTGGCAAGGAGCTCCTTCGGCTTTGCGAGGGCCGCAGCGTTAGCAACAACATTTGTCAACCCGCACTGTTGACAACTATATATTTTTAGATTGATATACACCCATATATTTCTTCACATAATCTACAAACCCACTTATTAATATCTTTATAACACATTTCATAGGATTTACCTGCTATCTGTCCAATCTACCCAATACTCAATACCCACCCTACTCTAATATACACCTCCCACACCTCAACAAATACCCCCCATACCCACTGAAGTAATACATCCTATTACATACCCCTATTATTTGCTACATACTACATATGCACCACATATCACCTGCTATGTACCGTCTCCCAATTAACCTATTACCCTTGCACCCTACAATATTAGAAGACACATTAAAACACATAGCACATACATTATTTTGTACAAAAACATTTACACACTTTTGTTTTGTTACTCACATTAATGGTCAGTGAGAGTTTCTGTGTGTGGTGTGGCTGTTTTTTTGTTTTTACAAGATTTAGGGAGGAGAGAACGTGGAACAGTGGAGGGGAGAGGAGAGTAGGAGAGAAGATAGTTGAGAGATAGAGGGAGAGGGAGTCTGTTGGAGTGGAGGAGAAGGAAAGAGGGAGACAATGAGTGCTGAGTAGAGAGGGAGAGAGGCGTGGTGAGGGTTGGAGGCCAGGAGACAATGAGAGTTGAGTAGAGAGGGAGAGAGGCATGGTGAGGGTTGAAGGCCAGGAGACAATGACAGTTGAGTAGAGAGGGAGAGAGGCGTGGTGAGGGTTGGAGGCCAGGAGACAATGAGAGTTGAGTAGAGAGGGAGAGAGGCATGGTGAGGGTTGGAGGCCAGGAGACAATGAGAGTTGAGTAGAGAGGGAGAGAGGCGTGGTGAGGGTTGGAGGCCAGGAGACAATGAGAGTTGAGTAGAGAGGGAGAGAGGCGTGGTGAGGCTTGGAGGCCAGGAGACAATAAGAGTTGAGTAGAGAGGGTGAGAGGCGTGGTGAGGGTTGGTGGCCAGGAGACAATGAGTGTTGAGTAGAGAGGGAGAGAGGCGTGGTGAGGCTTGGAGGCCAGGAGACAATGAGTGTTGAGTAGAGAGGGAGAGAGGCGTGGTGAGGGTTGGAGGCCAGGAGACAATGAGAGTTGATTAGAGAGGGAGTGATGCCTGGTAAGGGTTGGAGGCCAGGAGACAATGAGAGTTGAGTAGAGAGGGAGAGAGGCGTGGTGAGGGTTGGAGGCCAGGAGACAATGAGAGTTGAGTAGAGAGGGAGAGAGGCATGGTGAGGGTTGGAGGCCAGGAGACAATGAGAGTTGAGTAGAGAGGGAGAGAGGCGTGGTGAGGGTTGGAGGCCAGGAGACAATGAGTGTTGAGTAGAGAGGGAGAGAGGCGTGGTGAGGGTTGGAGGCCAGGAGACAATGAGAGTTGAGTAGAGAGGGAGTGATGCGTGGTAAGGGTTGGAGGCCAGGAGACAATGAGAGTTGAGTAGAGAGGGTGAGAGGCGTGGTGAGGGTTGGAGGCCAGGAGACAATGAGAGTTGAGTAGAGAGGGAGACAGGCATGGTGAGGGTTGGAGGCCAGGAGACAATGAGAGTTGAGTAGAGAGGGTGAGAGGCGTGGTGAGGGTTGGAGGCCAGGAGACAATGTGAGTTGAGTAGAGAGGTAGAGAGGCATGGTGAGGGTTGGAGGCCAGGAGACAATGAGAGTTGAGTAGAGAGGGAGAGGAGTGGTGAGGAAAAGAGGTAAAGAGAGGGAGAGAGGTGAGGAGAAGAGGAGAGGAGAGTGAGATGAAGTTCCCTTTAATGCAAGTACATCAGAAATAGGGCTAGTGAAGGAGCCCTAAGGTGTTAATGGGGGAGGAAGAGGGTGAGCCCAGGCCTAGGGCCAGCATAAGGAGGTCAGTATCCCCAAGTACAGTTAAGGGGTCATGAGGCTGACAACGAATACAGGGCACCCATTTAATCCCATGCCATCCCCAAAAGGACACATTACCTCCATTGAGGCCGGGGACAGAGCTACGTGTAGGTGGTGCAATGTACCATGACCCTCCTCTGGGGGGCTGCGTTGTGTAATTTTTTTTGCATTTCGTTTTTTATTTCTGACCCAACCACAGGGCCTCCTTGCCAGCATCCACCCCGGCAGGAAATTGGTCTGTGCCTGTGTAAAAATAGATGATTTCTAATGAAGTTCCTAGTGGTGGCAGTGCGTGGCGGTTCAGCACACTGGGGATGTGTATCAGGGAGGAGGTGAGAGAGAGCAAGGGCATGATGACAGCAAAGTACAAGGAGGTGGGTTCTGTGAGGGGGGAGCAAATGAGAAAGAGATGAATGCTATGTAAAGTTGGTGCTGAGAGGGTTAGGTGCTGTTTGGGGATGGATGCTAAGAGGGGTGGGAGCTGTGTGGGGATGGGAAGATAAGAGGGACTTATATACTGTATATATATATATATATATATATAAATATATATATATATATATATAGTGTAAGCCCCCCAACCCTGGAACCTGCAGGGCCCTCTCGGCGGCACCAGACCCCCCCCCCCCCCCCAGCCTACAGGGGATGTCACCAAGGCAGGAGGTACGGGAAGTGGAGCAGATAAGGAAATGGTCTTGGGGTGGGTTGCTGTTATGGGGGAGTGGTCCTAGAGAGGAAAGCTGCTATGGGAAGGGGTTTTGGGGAGGGGCACTGATTGAGTTGTTTTTTCTCGCACCCAAACCATCCATTCTCTATCTCCGCAACTGATGGAGGCAGAGAGGTTAGAGCTGGTAGGTACTCCTGAAGGATCAGCATGTCCGCAGCCACCATTATGGGAATACCTGTCTTACTGTATATGGATTGGCCTGAGACCATGCAG
Source organism: Discoglossus pictus (assembly GCA_027410445.1). Lineage (NCBI taxonomy): Eukaryota > Metazoa > Chordata > Amphibia > Anura > Alytidae > Discoglossus > Discoglossus pictus. The sequence goes on from CM050172.1 coordinate 83,123,907, forward strand.
GGGGGAGTATGTGCACCACCATACAATACCATAAATAATTAGGTTCACCAAAAAAATCCTGATTCAGGTTATATCACGCAACAATGGCTCTGTGACTCCGCTACAATGTAAATATCACATTGACCATCAGTGATTAATAATATTGCCATGAAACACACATTGTGTGATGTCATATTGATAACAATATACAAAAACAGGCCATATCTATATAATGAATATTCCAAGCCCTTAATACAATGCCTGAGGTTGTAAGCCTGCGGGCTTGAAAACTGCAACAGTTAGAGAGCGATTAAAATGACTGAAGCCCGCAAGTACATGGCAGAAAGCCAAAATCATAAATCGTGTTTCTATATGTAGCCTTTCAGGGCCTGATCATGATCACTTAATCAAGACCTGTAAGTTAGACAGAGTCAAACCCTTGACATGCTGCAAAGTACGATTTGCGATCGGACTCGCAATCCAAAAATGTGAGAAGGAGAGGGAGAGAGAGAAGGATAGGGAGGGAGAGAGAAGGAGGGAAGGAGAGAGAAGGAAGGAGGGTGGGAGAGAAAGTGAAAAGGAGAGGGTGGGAGAGAGAGTGAGAAGGAGAGGGGAAGAGGAGAGGGAGAGGGACAGAGCGAGAGAGAAGGAGCGAGATAGAATATTATACCTAATTCTTTAGTCTGTTTTTTTCTGGTTTGCGGTTCTTACATTGGTTCATTGTAACGTGTCTCATTTGGAGCACTTGCAGAGTCTTCTCAGAAGACGTAGGGTGTTCAGTGACTTGTACTGGAGCCATGTAACAGCACCTTAGGTAAACTCTCCTATAAAAGCAAGGAGCGTTTCATACCTAGTGATCACTTGTAAGGGTTTGCTACTGACAGCATGTATTAGCTATGTTGTTTCTTAAGTGGAATGTTTACTTGTAAGATTTCTTATGGAAGCCATGTAATCAAGTTATAAGATAGAAGCACCCATAACACAAGCAGATTCAGCAGCTAAATATATGAATTTCTGGAGTTTAGGGAACCTGAGGGAAATATATATTTTCTTTGAGATAACACAATCTAATGCCCTGAAGCAGCTAAATATGCTGATGGATAGGTGGGAATAAGTGATATGTCTTACTTGCTAAAAATGAGCATTTTAGTAGCTTGGCTATACTAGCTTGGGAAAATAAGCTGGGCTCCTGTGTCGATTGACATATATCTAAATGTCCCATTTAACAATTAAATTAGAAAACTTGCAAGTGTCCTAATAATTATAGGGACTCGTCAGGAAAAATATGTTGTTGTATAAAAATGCCTTAACTATGTTAACTAATTAATTAATGTCATCCTCCGCAATGCGACCATGACACTTACTTTTAAGAAGTCCCCAGAGTAACAGATTCTCACCTTCAGCAGCCTCCCTTTTTCCTGCTATCTCCCATGCGAGGTAACATCTTCCTCACTGTGACTTAACTGATTGGCAACCACATCAAAATTAGAAGGATAAAAACAATCAACATAATTTTGATTTTAACTTTAGTGTTTTAGACTCCAGCACATCTGCTTGTCTCCACCCCTATCAAGGGTCCAGAAACCCTATTAAATTCCATCAATGTTGAAAACTGTAGCCCATAACGAAGCCTGCAAGACTTACGGCTATTAAACTGGCCGCGTAAAGCAACCCGCTCATGATCTGCAGGTTAAGAGCGAGAAAACCTTATGGGACGTGAGAATTCAGCCTGCGCGCCCGCATATCCGTTGATCTGTCAAGCCCGTAAATGTTACGTTCCAATCACGCTATTAAATTGCAACAAATTCGCTGGCGTTCAAGCCCGTAACCCACAAATGGAGCCCAAAAAAATATGGGTACTAGAGAGGACCAGCAAGGGGGTTAAAGTCCTATCCGTAGCACTGTAAATGCAAATATAAACACCCTACTGAACATATAATTAAAGGGAAAGTGATGTTAGGTATTAGAATAAATAGCACAACATTCTCAAGCCCGCAAATCTACAATATAAAATACTTTATTTTCAGTTTAATTTCCGTGTTATATCGATCCCGGCAATCAATGTGTTAATACATATAATGGAACTCACATGGACTAGAATATCATATTTACTGATTTATTAATATTGCATTATTTCTGGAATGCGGGCGCGATTGTAACTCGTAATTGAAACCGGTAAGCGATTGAAATCTAACCTCACTGACGTAATGATGACAATCTCTTTTACCATTGGTTCCGTCATAACTACGGGTTTGACTAATTAATCATGTTCACGGCCGCATATCCAAAAATGGTTTACGGGTTTGCGTCTCCGGCCCGTAACACAGGGCTGGTTTAATTTAATAGCTCTGTAACGCAGCCGGATTTCCAGCCCGCAGTCGTTGCCGGTCTCACGTTGCGCTTATGGGCTTCGAATATAATGTGGCCGCAGGATTGTTTGAAAATAAGAGGTGGAGATAAACAATTCTGCTACTCTCTGAAACATTAAAGTTTAAGTGTAAGTTTTAAAAGCTACACTGAATTTTTTTATTTCAGTTATTAAATAAATAGATAAAACCCTATTGTATGAGCATTATTGTGGCCCAGCTGAATATTTCCATATATTGGTCTTCTATTTGATCTCCTAAAAATAGCACCAGATTGCGAAGCCAGGATTACTCAGACACTGCGTGTGTTTGTAGTCATTCCTTGGTATAAAATCCAGGTGTAGTTGATTAGCTGTTTCAGACAGTGGAACCTTAATTTTCAAGCTCCCTGCTATTTTCTTGCAGGCTCTTTTGATTTACTTGTCATCAGAGACACTTGCGGTGCAGGAAAAGATACACAGCCGTTCTACATTTAACACTGATTCAAAGCAGCTTCTGATGTCATGGAGCCATAAAATCATAGTTTTGTAGTTTGTAGCGAAAATTAGAGATTTAGGAGTCAGAAAATTGCTTAAAGTGACATGGAACAAGATTTATATTGTGGATTTATAAAAGCATAAACAAACAAAAATCTAATATATATATTTTGGCTGAAAAAGGTGTTGCAATATTTTCAGTAAAAGATATGTTTTATTATTATGAATAGATATGGCAGATCATATAGATGATGGGATCTATCCCTCTTTGCCTGCACATTTCTTATGCATCACTAACAGCTGCAGTTACAGGTGCCATCCGCCAGAGGGCGCTGTGAGTTTTCGTCCACCATCAAATTCCACTATTCCCCCCTCCGATGTGGCGCAACTCGACGGAGCTGAATCGACAGCGAGGCCATCCCTATGTTCGGCGCGGGCACTGGGCACCCCAGGGCCTCGGGAGCGCCTCTCATAGCTCAAGGCCTCTTCTGTCGGAGCACCTTATATGCAAAAATCGGCAGCGCCATCTGTCACCGTAGGCAGAACTGTAGCTGTCAGATTTTGCGATGGTGAAGAGAGAACGGACCAGATTATGTCATAAAATCAAGTTAAAAAAATGTTTGATTAACAAAATATACATTTTATATCCTTGAGATGTTTTTTTTTTTGCTTTATTTCATTAATCACACTTTATTTGAACCTCATTTTATGGCATCATCTACAGTATATGATTCACCATTCAGTTGTTTCCAGCACTCTGTGACCCCATGGACCGTAACACACCAGGCACATCTTTATGTCCTTGGTCATGCTGATCCACTTAGTTTTCATGGCAGGGATACTGGAGTGGGTTGTCAGTTCCTTATCTAGTGGGCCACAGCATATAGCTGCTGGTATTCCTAGGTGGTCTCCCATCCAAGTGCTAACAAAGCCTGACCCTGCTTGGCTTCAGCGTGGTGTGACGTCTTGGTTCCCTAACTGGGAATCAAACCCAGGTTGCAGTGGTGAAAGCACCAAATCCTAACCACTGGACCACCAGGGAACCCTATGATTTGATGTCTCTATTTGTAATAATAAAACATATTTGCATTAATAAATGTGGCTTCATTGTGAAGCCATTATCTTAGTGTCTCTTACTAAAGGACAAATGAGACCAAATGTTAAAAATAAACTATTTTAAAGAACACTTGAAAATATCTAAAATTTATTTTGAGTTTAAAAATTAAATAATACAACATTTAATATATTACCTTTTATATGTATTTATCCTGCTATTGGATGAATCATTTTGGTTTCTGGTAATCAACTTCTTGAGGTGGGAGGAGACTTGAATTGAACAGGAAGTTTTTATCTATACATTGTGCCAGACTGCACCCCCTCTTGTCACTCTTAAGGGCCCTCCTCCTGCAGTTCTGGCGGCATTTCTCCCCTCTCCTTTCATTTTTGGGTTCCTAGTGTCCCAGGGCAACAAGGCCAGGGACCTCCTGGTCAACCTGCTCCTGGCATTAGCCAAGCTGGCTATTAATAAGTCCAGGAAGCAGTGTGTGACAGAAGAGGTTCCTCTGCCATGCAAGGCCATGTTCTGGGCACTGGTGCACTCCCGTATCTGGGCAGAGTGACATCTGGCTTTGCCCATAGGGAGGATGTGTGAGTTTACCGCCCAGTGGGCTGTAGATGGAGTTTTCTGCTCGGTATCCCCCCATCTGTATTCATTTCTGCTAACTCTCCTAATGCAGTTTCCACTTCCGTTCTTGGTTTATAATTTTTTTCTCACCACCTGGTGGGGCTGTGAGTAACAACTACAGATGGTCCCTATAAAAGGCCAATTTTTGTCAACCTTATTTTACTCTATCAGCCTCAAAGAGGAACCCTAAAGCTATACCAGCAATGACTGGCAGTTATTAAAGCACAACTGGATTCAGAGTTTTTCTATATGAAATAACTAAACTTAAAAGGGGCAAAATATTTTTTTAGAAAGTAAAAATACAAACACAGCCTTTACATTTTTGTCTTTTAAACCAAATTTCTGTTTATCGTAGGCTTCCATTGTCTTTTATCAGCTAGTTGTGTCTGTTTCCTGCCTCTTTCAGAAGGATATGTCCTTGACCCGGCAAGACCCAACGTCCCTGACCCCCCCAAAAATGACACAACACAACTGTTGGAGGTATAACTGGCCGCAGCGAGTTTTATTGTTATCATATGCAAACGGCATATGTAAATTCACTACAACGCGGGAGGAGCCCCGGGCTTGGCAGTAACCCCATCCCTTGAGCCCACGCTCAAGAGGTCAGCCTCTGTGCCGTCGTCACACCTTCCCAGTGTAGGGACGGCCCTTTCTCACCATTGGCCCGGGCAACTCCCCCACCCGCCACGGCGACTCTGGACGAAACCTCTACGGAGTCGCTCCCCCCCATCGCTAAGGCCTGCTGTACCCCCACCTTAAACTTCAACATAAGCAGCTCCAAGCCTATTTCCATTAGATGTACTCCATCTTCCAAGAAAAATGCATCCGCATTAGATTCCTCCAGATCATGATGGCGCAGAGATATCCATCCAATCTTTTTAATGAAGCTTGACATCAGCTTGTTCACCTTCTGCCTGGCCCTGTCCAGGCTACCTGGGTCCCTTGCGTTTCTCCACGCCCTCCTTTTTACCATCTCTGACCATATAACGATTATTCCTGGGGACCTGTCTCTCCAGACACTGATGTCACGCTTCATATCCCTCACCAGCCTTTTGATAGGGATGTATCCCAAGTCATTTCTTCCCACATGGAATAACACAATCTCCGGCCGACCAAAGCGCTGGGTGTACGAGTCCATCAAACCACTAGCTTGCCTCCACCTCATTCCTCTCGTACCAAACCAGCGCACTGCTCCCCGCCCATTAGGTATACTCAACTGCAGACCATCCTTCGAGTTCATGGCAAAACACTCCGCCCAGTAGATGCAGGAGTGCCCGTTCACCCAGAGTTGATTCCGAGGGTCTGCAATGGCATGTCAAACTTAGTAATCAACTGAAGCCAGTTGAATGCATAACTTGAAACGGCTCGATTGCCACCTTCCAATCCTCTTAAGCACCTCATCCGGAAGTCCCAAGCCCGCTGCTTCTGTTGCCGCCCCTACGCAGAATGAGTGAGTTACAAATTCAGCCTCACATAGTCCCAGCTTGGTAAACAATTTTTGAAAACCTTAGAGAATTGGAAGCACAACAAGGCGAGCCCGTCCAAGTGTATTAATAATGGCCCGGGCAAACCCAGCCGCCGCTGCAAAAGTCGGCTCACCCAGTCCACTGGGCAACAGTACGTTCCTACCCGTCTCAGCATGATCTCCTTGCATGATCCGCTTGGTCTGTCTCGGACCTCCTTAACCCTAACACTACCCTGCCACCCATACGTCCTCCACTTGCATGCCTCCCGGGCCGTGCTTGCTAGCCGCAACCAGTTCGCTTACCTGAATGCTCCAAAGAAGGATAACGAAAAATTGTAAGGCACAGCAGTGCCTCGTAGGCCGTGTGGCAAACCTCCTCCAGTGCCACAGAGATAAGCAACAAATGTGACAGGATGCCGCTTGTCTGTACCTGACTGACCCTTCGCCAGTCCCTTCAGGACCCTCCTTACCAGAAACTCCTAAGTCAAGTCCTTCTGCCCAGATAGCTTGAACATAAAAGCTAACGCAGTTACTTGACTGGACACCAATGCCGCCAACATACCGGCATCCCTACATTGCAGTATGAACCACAGCAGTATGCTTAACCTCTGATCATCAGACTCCTAACCGCCGGCCGTCGCCATCAAGTCGGCCCACTTAAACCACACCTTCCTGTATGCCGACCATGTTGATGGCTCCAATGAATTCCTGATCAGCTACACCACCTCTCTGCTCTGAGCTCCCATAGTGTGAGCGGGAACTGCTCCCCCGTTGCTGCTGCTTGGGGTGCCAGCTATCTGAAATGTCCCTACTGAAAACGAGACAGTGCGTCAGCTATACTGTTATCCCTGCCCGAAACATGCTCTAAACATATGTTCAAACGTAGGCAGGCCAGAACTAAGTGTCGAAGCAACCTGATGCCCAGTCTTAATGACGACGTGATGTTATTCCCCTTGTGGACCACTGCCATGTTGTCCGAGAAAAGATGACTTGCCTATCCTTACTGTCTTCTCCATACATCCTGAGACAACGGTAGGAAATAGTTCCAGGAAGGCTGAAATTCTTGGTTAGGCCCGCCTCAATCCATTTTTTCGGGCCATGCTGCCGCACACCATTTTTTACGAAAATATGCACCGAATCCGTGAGCCCCCGACGCGTCGGTAAACAAGGCCAGCTGGATGTTAGACTGTCTACACATGTGGATCAATGCCCTACCATTGAAGGATTCCAAGAACGCCACCCAAACCGCCGCGTCCTCTCTTATAGATGCCGTTGTCTTTGCGACGTGGTGTGCCTGCTTGATAACAACTGTAGCTACCACAATCCTACGACAAAAGATCCCTCCCATGGGAATGATTCTACATGCGAACGCAAGCTTTCCAAGAATAGACTGGAGCCGCCGAAAAGACACCCTCCTCGCACCTGCAAGCGCCGCCAACTCGCCTCTTAAGTCGTTGACTTTTTCCAATGGTAAACTGCACTCCATCGTCAGGGAATTTTTTCATGATGCCCACGAAGCTAAGGCAGGTGGTTGGACCTTCAGTCTTGTGGTCTGCCAACGGAACCCCAAACGAATGCACCACTCTGGAGAATGTGGCCAGCAGGTTCGCCCACACGTCTTGTCCCCTTGGACCCCACGAACAGGAAGTCGTCCAAATAATGCACCATGCTATCATAACCTGACTCCTGCCCAATTTGACTTCTTTTCTAATTTTTTCTTCTGCTACACCAGGAAACTTGGCCACTGATTTTAGGCCCGCTCCGTCCTGGGCTGACCCGGTCCAATGGTTGCCTGATTACACCCCATTGATCACCTGTGGTCGACATACCTCATCCATTTTTTAACCAACCTCTTGCTTCCATCCGACCCTTGAGAAAGAGATGGCTGCGCCGCACCGCAAGGCTCCCATAACTTCCTCCATGACAGTGATATACAAACTGCGTGCTTCTTTGGCCCAAGAAAATTCTCACCACAAAGGGGGGGGGGGGGCAAACAGTGTGCCTGTCGCACTGTAAACTACCTCCTCTTCATCTGTTAGTCATTCTTGGCCTTCACCTCACAGGGTCACATGCTCACCTTGAATTCTAGGACCGGACCTCCGAGGTCAACCCACCTTGTTTGTTTTTAACCACCCTCTCCCTACCGGCCGGAAGAGTCGGCTGTACCGAACCTCAAGGCTTCATACTTGTGACAGACCTCTTTCCGTCACCGTGGTATACCGCCACATGGTCACTTGATCAACCTCTGGATCCCAAGACCAGGCTTATTTTCACACGGGATCTCCAAACCAGCCACATGATCACATGATCACCTTTTTGATCCCAAATCAGCCATATGGACACATGATCCCCTTTGGATCCCAATACCAGGCACTTGAGGCCACCATGCCTTGTCTGTATACCAACCACCCTCTCGCTACCGGCAAACCTGCGGGAAGGAGAGATGGCTGCACACCAACTGAAAACTGCTCTGGAGACCTCTCGCTGATGACACACGCCAAGATCGACAATGCCTGTAGCCAGTTCTCAAACGTCTTAGGAATCTTCCTTAAGCCTTATCTGCCCATAGATGATCTGTCAAGGCAAAAAGAACCATGTGAGGGCTGTCCTTGCCTGCCATACCTGTCGTCCCGTCCACTTCCGTCCGGTGATGACTCGTAGTTGGAATACGGTAAGGACAGCCCAGTCAAAGGACTGACGGCTCTAAGCTCCTGAACAGCTCTACTATCTTCTTTTGAAGCCCCTGTCAGTCCTCTGGTGTTACTAATTAGGTCATCTACGGCCGCAGTCCCCCCCGGCTGGGTAACCAACCGTCAATGCTTATCGCATTGGTGGCTGAGCGGCCTGCTTCTTTCCAACTCTGATGTAAGATAAAGAAAGAGGGCTGTACCTTGCTGTTGGCTTCCTTCTTCTCACAGGACCTGGGGATCGTCTTGTTTCATCTCACCTCATGGTCTCCACGACCATCTCTTTTTTCACTTTGCTTCTCTTTTTTCTCAGCTGCGACAATAGGGATGGCGGCAAGCCCTGCAAGGTTGGCACGTTATCACCACTCCCGCTATCCCGCTAGCCCAACTCCAGGTTTAGGTGTCGGAGCCCTGGTGGCACCCCTTTTAATTTATTTTTTTTACCCCTCTGGTTCCTATGAACCCTAGACTCGCTGTGCGGGGGCCGCATGAATAAAGAACCCCCGCTAGAGCGCCGTAGGGATTCGTTCTGAGAGTTGCCGGCTGGCCTAGAGCCACTGCCGGCATCATGGCTGCGACTGGATCTCCTTACCTCCTCCCTCGGCTGGTTCTGAGACCTAGAAAGCCCCCACGTGACTTTGTGGGGAGGAATGCCGCCCCCAATGCCCTTGGGGAAACAGCCACCACCGACTGTTCCCCCGCAGATAAATGGGGGTTCTTCTCCCTCAATAGAGTCTGCCGCAGGTGCTGCAGCAGCCTGTCCACAGCCCAGACGGTCTTCCAACCATCTCAACCCATGGCTGATGGCTCTGGACCACACCTCCGCTAGGATGCGCTCTGAACCCACTGACTCCCCCACATCCATACCCACAGACATAACACAGGACAATGAGGGGTGAAAAATGAAGAACACACAAGCACACCACAGCCACCACACTCACAAAAGGCACACACATGGGTATGACACCTAACTATAAGCACAGCTAGGGAAATAGAAACAAAGCTGAACCACACAATAGAAAAGAAATATAAGGCGCTCCCCCCCAAGAAATAAACGGAAAGGAAGGAAGAAAAAGAAGACAAAACACTGTCTAATCCCTACCCTACACTATAGTGCATTTATGAAGTATGCACACAAAATCAAACCACTCGATGTTCACCATCCGGCTGCTCCTGCGCTCCTGCTGCTGTCTGGTTCCCTGCCGGGGAGTGAAGCTAAAATGGCGCCCGTGCTTGCCTGAGGGGCCGGAGCCACCGCACCTCTCGCGTGAGGCCCGCCCCCCTGCTTCCTCCGCCGGCACTTGGTCCTACCATGTCAAGGGACCCCCGCTGCAGATACCAGCACGCTGGTTCCGCCCCGGGGGTCCTTCATGTAATCTAATGAGCTTTCTGTTACTGGGACCAAAAGCTCTGGCAGTTTTAGATGCCAAATTAACATTGTGTAGACAGAAACTTTGTGTTCAGTCTTCTATCACCTCAAAATGTTAGATCGCACTACATTATAGTGTTCCCTAATGGAGCCTCCGACTAGGAGATTGCCTCCATTAAAGCTCCATCATCGTAACCCAAATGGATTATGCCATACATTGCTAAAGGAATATTGTGAATACGCTAAAAAGGAAAGATTGTGGTATAGGGGATGGGGAACGTCCAGGGGTGTATGGGAGCTTGGCTTTGATTATTTTACTTTTTTGTTAACCTAGACCTTTTGGATAATGCAATGCATGCCACAGACACATTGGCACCGGTCAGTTCCTATGGTGCATTTCTGTAGGATGGTCAGGGATTGACCTGCTAAGGAAATGTAGACACATGTCTGTCTGGCCCAGCATATTAGCATTTCAGATGACATTTTTTGTGCTTTGTATCAAAATGTAGGGTCCTTTTTCATTCATAAGATTGTTGGTTTACCAAGTACTGTTCATTCCCTTATTGGCAGTCATGGCAAAGCACTGATGCTCTTTCAGATCCCATCCAGTTCACAGTTTTCAGTCATATGAAATGATTATACTCTAGCTCAAAAATCAAAGCAAGGGCAAATATGGAGGATCAGAAAGGCTGATTGACACAAACATTACACATTTCAATGTAAGTTTGCCCTAAGGAAATGCTTTTTTAATGGCGTTCAAATTATAAAGTACTTGTTATTACCGTACCTATATATTTATATTGTATGGTGTTTTGAACATTTATTGTATACCTTTATGTTTCTTGTAGGTTTATCCAAAAACCTATGAATGGTCCATTCTCCAATTAAGAAACTGGATGATCTTAGAACAAATAATAATAGATTTTCGCATTACAAAAACTTACATGTCTTTTTTTTATATTCATTAAAAGATCATTGTAGATTGGGAAAAATGTAACTTTTGTAAAGTACACATGGCATGTGCATAAAATAATTTTTAGAGAAAATCTGAAATGTTTCTGACACTGATTGTGTCTAGGGGGCTTCCATCCTGGACTGCTTGGAATGATAGCCGGCCTATATCTTATCTTACTGTCCCTTGTTCATCCATCACATATATAGTTGTGAGCGTACGGGCCGTTGCTCACGCTTGCGGGCTCGCGTAGCGAGCCCGCGGCCCTCGCGAAGCGAGGGCTACGGGCAAGGGCCTCAATTACTGGGAAGGTGCTCCATGCCAGCAACTGAGGCCCTCGCAAAGCGAGGGCCTTGGTTGCTGGCATGGAGCGCGAGCCGCGGCCCTCGCGTAGCGAGGGCTGCTGGCGAGGGCCTCAGTTGATGTGCGGGCCGCTCATTGCAGCTGGGGTCCCTCCTGTCTTTCTTTCTCTGTCCCCATGCTGTGTCTCTCTCACACCTGATGATCACACTGTGTCCCCACACACAGCACAGTGACCGCTGCCGCCATGGGCTGAGGATCGGGATGTGAGTGAGGAGGACCCGGAGCTGGCCTCTCGTGAGCCACCGGGACAGGCCCTCCAGCAGGAGGAGAGCAGCTTCCCGGAGGAGGTCTGGTGGGACAAAGAGCAGCCTGGAGCCCCCTGGGACCCACAGGAGCCAGGTGTCACCCCCCTCACCTCTTAATGTGCCCCGCAGCCAGCAACTGCGGCCCTCAGTCTCCCTCTCTGCCCCCGGGGACCTGCAGGAGCCAGGTGTCACCCCCTCACCTCTGAGTGTGCCCCGCAGCCAGCAACTGCGGCATTCAGGCTCCCTCTCTGTCCCGCCCTGTTTCCCTCTGTCCCCTCCCCAGTCTCCCTCTGCCCCTCCCCTGTCTACCTCTGTCCCTCCCCTGTCCCTCTCTTTGCTGCCCCCCGTGACAGCTCTCCCCGCCTTCCAGTGATGATCCCACTGTGTCCCCACACACAGCACAGTGACCGGTGCTGCCATGGGCTGTGAGGATCGGGATGTGAGGGAGGAGGACCCAGAGCTGCCCTCCCGTGAGCCGCCAGGCCCTCCAGCAGGAGGAGAGCAGCTTCCTGTAGGAGGTCTGGTGGGAAAAAGAGCAGCCTGGAGCCCCCTGGGACCCGCAGGAGCCAGGTGTCACCCCCCTCACCTCTTAATGTGCCCCGCAGCCAGCAACTGCGGCCCTCAGTCTCCCTCTCTGTCCCTCCCTGTTTCCCTCTTCCCCAGTCTCCCTCTGCCCCCTCCCCAGTTTCCCTCTGCCCCTCTGCCCCTCTCCTATCTCCCTCTGTCCCTCCCCTGTCCCTCTCTCTGCTGGCCCCCGTAGCTGCTCTCCACGCCTCCCAGTGATGATCACACTGTGTCCCCACACACAGCACAGTGGCCTGGGAACTGGTCATGGTGACGGAGGAGAAGATAGGTGAGAGACAGAGTGACCTGTATGTGGTTATACCCACTTACACTGTGGGATCATGTATCTAATAGAGCAGAGTGGGGCTACAACTTATTGTTGGCAATTATTGGTAATCTGTACAGTATCACATATATAGTTGTGAGTTGTCGCTAACGCTTGCGGGCTCGCGAAGCGAGGGCCTCAGTTACTGGCAAGGAGCGCTGCCAGCAACTGCAGCCCTCGCAAAAAAGTACAAGACACGTTACAACCAAAAAACGGCCGCAACCCGCGCACATGAAAAAATGAAAAACACAATAAATACACACAACACATACATAAAAAGCTTACCTACAGCAAGAGGGAGCATCCAGGACCTCAAAAAATGAAGTTACACCTTAATTTAACTCAAAATAAAAGAGTTAAGACACTAAAAAATTCTCTAAGCGAGAGAAAAAATGTCCGCCGAACAAAACGAAAACGAGGCTACAGGACTCTAAACACGCAAAACACCACCAGAAACACGCAAAACACCACAAAACAGCTACAGATATTCCGCTAAGACGCACACCACACATTACCCGCCATTTTATAACAATAAAATTTTATAACGCAAAGCGAGGGCCTCAGTTGCTGGCGAGGTCACTGGGCACGGGTCTCAGTTGCTGGCATGGAGCGCCGAAGGCGCTCCATGCCAGCAACTGAGGCCCCTCGCGAAGCGAGGGACTCAGTTGCTGGCGAGGTCACTGGGCAAGGGCCTCAGTTGCTGGCATGGAGCGCCGAAGGCGCTCCATGCCAGCAACTGAGGCCCCTCGCGAAGCGAGGGACTCAGTTGCTGGCGAGGTCACTGGGCAAGGGCCTCAAACCCTCGCAAAATTCACGTCGCTACTCAAAAAACACGACACACAAATTACGACACTCGCTAAATTTTACGAGGCACGCAAACAACGTACGAAACACGTTACCACACATTACGACCTCGCAAACATCGGACGCAACACGCCGACATACAAACATTTAAAACACAATACATACACACAGCACATACATAAAAAACTTACCTACACCAAGAGGGAGCACCCAGGACCTCAAAAATGCAACTTACACCTCGATTTTACTCGAAATAAAACAGTTTAGAGACTAAAAAAAAAAACGAAGCGAGAGAAAAAATGGCCGCCGAACAAAACGAAAACGAGGCTACAGCACTCTAAACTCGCAAAACACCACAAGAAACTCGCAAAACACCACAAAACACCTACGGATATTCCGATACAGACCTATACCACACATTACTCGCCATTTTACACCAATGCGGAAGTACACGACTACGCTAACGGTTTGGTCTCGCGCACGCACAGTGTTACACTGCACACATTCAGCATGCTTATACAGCAGCTCCACACCACTAATGCTGCAGCAGCATCAACACACATTGCCAGCTCTTCATCACAATGCTTCAAAATAGGTACAATATATTCATTTACTAATTTAGCTACCTTACTATTTCATTGCCGTCATTTTTTACCTTACCTGATTTCAGAAGATATTTGCACATAAATATCCAAGCAAAACCAAGGTGACCCATAATGGATTTTCCCCTGAGCATGTGGAAAGCACACCGCCCCTTTCCCCTTTTATCCCTTTTTGTGTCTTTTCCCATGCTCTCCCATGCAAATTGTATTAATATGCTGTTTTTTTTACTTTTTTTGCACTGATATTGTATTACAAGATTTAGGGTTGAGATTGTTTAAAATACAAAATAAAGAGTTAAAATAAGACTGCAGGAAGACTGTTCAGAATCCTAGAAGATGATGCTTGTCTTATACCAACACATTTAGAAAACCCAACAAAGGCTAGAGGACTGGAAAATGTCAATCTACATACCAATCCCAAAGAAAGCAGTGGCAAAAAGTTCTCCAATTATCGAACAATTGCACTTCCCAGCAAAGAAATGCAACTCTGAACAATATATGGACCAAAAACTATAAGATGTGCAAGCCAGGTTACGCAGAGGAAGAGACACAAGAGATTAAATTGCCAATGTCTGATGGATAATAGAGAAAGCAAGAGAGTTCCAAAAACACATTTACTTCTGCTTCATAGACTATTCTAAAGCCTTTGACTGTGTGGATCACAACTAAATGTGGCATGTTCTTAAAGAGATAGATCATCTCATCTTCCTGAGGAATGTGTATGTGGACCAAGAAGCCACGGTCAGAACCGAACATGGGACAACAGAATGGTTGAAGATCGGAAAAGGGGTGTGACAAGGTTGTATATTGTCAACTTATTTATTCAACTTATATGCATAGTACATCATGCGTTAGGCCGGACTGAATGAATCCAAAGCCGGAATCAATATTGCTGGAAGGAATATCAACAACCTCAGATATGCCGATGATACTACTCTGATGGCTGAAAGCGAGGAGGAACTAAAGGACCCGTTGATGAGGGTGAAAGAAGAGAGTGCAAAAGCGGACCTGTGCTCAATGTTGAAAGACGAGGATCATGGCAAACGGCAATTTTGCTTCCTGGTAAATAGATGTGGAAGAAATGGATGTGCAGATGGTGACTTGCATCTGGGGAGGAAAACTATGGCAAATCAGGACAAACTATTAAAAAGTAAAGATATATCACCACCAACAAAGGTCTGCTTGGTAGAACTATGGTATTCCCAGTAGTAACATATGGATATGAGAGCTGGACCATAAAGGAAGCGGAGCACTGTAGAATTGATGCCTTTGTATTGTGGTGTTGGAGAAAACTGCTTAAAGTCCATGTATTATGGACTGGCATTCTGCAGTCCATAGAGTCACTGAGAGTTGGACACGACTGAATGACTAAACCACCACACAATTATTATTTTTATACATTCTAAAAACGTTTACTTTTTGAAGTGTAGATCTTCAAAAGGGGCTATTTTAAAAATGTGACCTTTAAGTTGCATATATAAAGTGGCATCTAAATATTATTTGGATGAGAAAGAAAAGCCTCCAGGTAACTTTCCTTTAATGGGCCTCTGTACAATGAGAAAAAATATTTATTTTAAAAAATGTAACTTAGTCTAACTAAAAAGGTTCTCAAGTTTGTTTTAATTTAATTTAAGACTTGCCTAGTTCCTAGATATTGATTATTTGGTGGAAGTGTTGTGTGTGAGAGTGGTGTTAACATCTCTGCAGGAGCAAATCTTGCTGTTATTGTTGCAAGCTATCAGCTTCTGAGCATATACAGGCAGGGGTAGAGGGACAATGTCAAATTCTAAAAGGGTCTCTAATTATTTAATAAATCCACCTCCATCTCCCTTCCTTTAACTAAAAGATAAAATTAGCACACCCACCAGGCCTAAAGCTATTAGGGAGTGATGAAACCAGACATGATGGAATCAGAGCCTTGAAAATAATATTTTCTCTAAAAATGTTTTATGCTCATGTTTTAAAAAGGTTTCCCTGGTGGTTAATTGGTTAGGATTTGGTGCTTTCACCTCTGTGACCTGGCTTCAATTCCAGTCAGGTAACCAAAGGTCACACCACCCTGTAGCCATGCAATTTGATATGACATAAATATTACACGGTATAGATTAATATAGTTTAGTATAGTTTAAAATATTACAGTGTATAGAGTGTGCAGAAATTGCTTTTATTGGTATAACAATAAATATAACAATTATAAGTGTATATTACTTATAAGATTTGATATTTAGTTAGATCACAATATACAATCTACCTGATATCTATTACAATCTCTTTTGGATGATTGGATAACAATTAGTCTTAACACACTTTATATTTGGTTAGATCAATATAGAAGTATACAAACAATGTATACAAACATATCAAATGTGGATTGACAATTTATGTTAATACAATCTATTTTTGGGTAATTCAATATAGGACTATATAAACGGCTAGCTATTTGATATACTATATATGATATTAATAATTAGCAATATAACCTATTACTATATGAAAGCAGCAAAATATGCTAAATATGGTAAGACAATTTATATGGCGGTTAGAGTATATAAATATATATTGAATCAATATGTATCAAAGTTGGTTACATTGTATCTGAGATTGCAAGCTAAATAAACTTTGCATTTAAGTATTGGCAAGCTATTATTTGGTGATTGGTCTTATAACGGAATTGATTACAATTAATTTAATTTATCAAATCGGTCAATTCAATCAATAATGATGTTAAACAGTTGTGTTGATTGTGTGATACAAAATTATATGTTGAATATTTCTAAGTATGTTTTTGTAAATGTATTTTAATAATTGGAGTGAAATGGTTACATTATTGAATAAAGTAAATCAGTCTGTTTTAGGGGATATGGGCACAGATTGAAATATATTAATTAGCATCTACAGTCTGGAATGCAGGTGCTAATTAGTCTGGGTCTGTGATCACTCCCAAAAGGGTAACAGAACGATTGTGGTATATAGGGATGATTTGAATTCTACTACAAATGAGATAGTTAAAACCATTTTATACATACCATGTCTGGAATTTCAGGATAACCCCTGTCATTTGAGGATCCCTTCTCACTGAAGTAATCACTTTTTGTGTTATTGGATTGTTAGAAAGAGTAGTGGAGATAGAATAGAATTTGACATAGACAGATATAGTATGATATCTAAGGGAAGATATGAAGGGGGCATAGGTTTATGCCACAGCATGATAGTCAAGTTTGTCCAAAGACAGATAAGACCCAGAATATTCTCTCTGTCTCTGATAAAATATTTCTTCCTCCTCGTCACAGGGTTGGTATCCACCAATCACAAATAGTTACCCCCCTTGTGTATGTATATGTATAATTAGAATATGTTTATAAACATGTTGTGCATATCTGTTTCTAGCCGCTTGGGAGCACTATGGTCATAATAATATGTTATGACCTCGGTTCTATAGTGTCAAGTATTGGTTTATTAGAGACTAGACCATTGTGCGTTTATGTAACACCTGCTTGATATTAGACAATGGAGAATTGACATGGAATGCTTATGTCTTATCTTAAAAGTAGCATTCGGAAGGTCTTTATTACCCATGTGAAAATATTTAAGACTTCGGCATGCCAAGTTTTAGTTTGATTTGTGTAATAGACTCAGACATTTAATTTGTACAAAGAATAATGATTTAACCCCTTCACATGTTGAAGCGGCATTTGTGTATAATGGTATACAAGACCACTGGACAACCATATAATGTATATAATAGATGGGTGTGGCATTCTTTTTACCTTCAAAACACACAACAGGTCAGTGCTTGGATGAGAGATTAGCTGGGAATACTAAGAGCTGTATGCTGTGGCCCACTGGAGAAGGAACTGGCATCCCTCCCCAGTATCTTTGCCATGAATTCTAAGTGAATCAGCATGACTATGTACATAAGGATGTACCTGGTATGTTACAACCCATGCGGTCACAGATAGTCGGAAACGACTGAATGATGCAAAAAAAAATGTTAGTTAAATACTTCACAAACTTGCAGTTTTTCTTGAATTTAATCAAACGCACACAAAAAAACCTTTGTTAATATTGAAAAATGGAATTTTACTTGATAACAAATATGGAGTTTACAGTTTTTTCTTGTTTTGTACCTTTTATTAGTCTGATCTAAGCATCTCAGCTCTCTGCGGATGGACATACGGCTTCCTCCCATCAGACACTACAGAACGAGAGGAATCCTATAACTCTTCCAAAACTCTAAGCCTTTCAATAAAGATTCACATCACATAGTAATAGGGGAAGACGCTTTGGGAATATCCCGGCAGAGCGCAAACACTGAACCAGACTGGAGTGCAGCCTCATATCCGCTACACACACACAAAGCTGACACCAAGGGAGTTTTGTTCAAATGATTTTACTAACCTGCAGCTTGGTAAGAGCACAAGGGATGAGGTGAAACAATTTGTAGCTGTCGAGCATCATGTTTGCAGAATTTCAATGTGGATGTTGCAGTCGAGAAAGTCAGTGTTACATTTCTAAATCCAACAATATTTATATCAATATTTATATAACTGCTGTGCACGTCAAATTAAACAGGCAAACACTTGGAAGAAATGGAGTACATTAGGATCTAATGGGAGTTTCTGAGAAAAAAGGGCCATATTAAATTCCAGCCTCGTAAGTCAAACATGTCGCACGTAAGGACTGCGTGCTTCAAATGTGTCAGACTTACATTGCTATTAAATTAGATAGGGCTCCGAGGTACGAGCGAGATACGCTATATCGTAAACCAGTTTGCGTCTGTTGGACTTGCATGCTTGGACGCAAACAATGAATCAATCTCGTAGTTACGGGTTCGGATAGAGCCAATGGAAAAAAAAGAACGTAAGCGTTACGTCACTGCGATCGGACCCACAGGCCAGATATAATGTAATATTAATAAAGCAGTAAATATGATAGTGTATTACATGCGAGTTACAGTATAAGTCGTAACACATTGATTGCCGGGATCGATATGACACATGAAATATTCATGAAATAAAGAATTTTAAGGGGCCGATTTGCGAGCTTGAGAATGTTGTTCTGTTAATAGACCTAACATCACTTTCTCTTATAATAAATGTACAGTTTATATTATTTACATTCCAAGTGCTACGTATTGGACTTTACCCCCTTTGCGGATGCTCTAGAGCACACGTTGGCCTCTGGGCTCCATTTGTACGTTACGGGCTTGCTCGCAAGTAACCACGTTCCACTTTAATAGCTGAATTAAACAATTAGCAGTTACGGGCACGACAGATCAAAGGATTTACATAAGCAAAGTTGCTCTCCACGTAGCCTATTCCCGGCCGTCCTGCGTGTTACCACGCAAAGTCGGCTGCGAGCATAGTTAAGATGCATCTTAGCACGCAAATAGCCCTAAGATCACAGTTACAAACTTCGTGTTAACACGTAACCCCAATTTAATGAGGCTGAAAATCGGCACTTTGGGGAGTAAATGGGTTGGGATATAGGGGAGCAGAGTTATTGTATTAGTTATTAATGCAGAGCTTTGTGTGCTATGTTCAAGAGTGTATATTAATCTATATAATGATTGTATGTGCCAAATTAAACAGGAAAACTCTGGCACATTAGAATTAAATGGAAGTTGGAGAATCAGAGCAGCAAAGGGGAAATTGTGTATGGCGATGAAGAGATATTGTACTCATTATTGTTAAAGTAGAACTTTGATTGCCAGGGACAAGATTTTACATTGTATTCCTTATGATATGTGGTGCCAAAGTAGAAACTGGGTGTGGTGTTGGATTAAAATAGTGATAGATGGGCCAGATGATGGGCAGTTGAGCTGGACAAGATGAGTGACTGAATTATAATAAATATATATTTTGTTTTGTATTTTTGAAAACCTCTAGTATCCAAGTATAAAGAATGTCTCAACTAATAGGAGATACAGTTCAAGCTCCAGTCTTCTACCTATAGGAGCCTACATTATGGCTGGTCATGGCCCGGTCTGAGCTTCACAACTAAGGCAAAAAGTGTCCTGTTTCAGATGATTATGTGGCCTTTGCACAAACATACACACATGTATTTGATGCTCATGTAAGGTCAACCAAAGAGATGACTGGTAAACAGCTTTTAACACTCAAGATGGTTATTGTGGGCAAAAAGTGTCCTGTTTCAGATGATTATGTGGCCTTTGCACAAACATACACACATGTATTTGATGCTCATGTAAGGTCAACCAAAGAGATGACTGGTAAACAGCTTTTTACACTCAAGATGGTTATTGTGAGTAACTAGAGATGCCATTCATTAATGTTCCATTCTTTGCAGCTATGATCAATAAGTGGCTCATTGTCTACCTTGATAATGTACTCATCTACTCCAAGGATACTGCCCGTCACCAGGGACATGGCTGCAAAGTCTTACACAGCCTATGAAAACACAAACTCTTTGTTAAGGAATCCTTCTGTTTTGGCAACCAGGGTTGACTAAAAATGAGTTAGATTCATGCAACTGAACAACCTTAGAGAAGTAGATTGAAGCTCCAAAGGGCATTCCCCGCAGATCCTGTAATCACTCATTCTGATCCTTTAAAGTCCTTTATTGTAGTGATGGACACCATGGCGAGGGCCATTTTATCCATTTAGACACTGCCACTACTATTCTGCTACTAGAATCAAATTGAATAACCTAGCCTGGCTACCTATTTCATGATGGAGGCATTCTTGTGCCAACCTGCCAGACGGGTCTCACAGTTTATGGCACTTGAGATTTTTGTAAGAAGATGGGCGTAAGCCTAGACTGTTATCCCCAGACCAATGGTCATACAGAACAACTGAACCAATCAATGGAGAGGTGTCTTTGCTGTTATTCTTTGTGGAAAGGACTGAGTAGTTCCTCAATGCAAGAGTCAACAAGAAAGTCTCCATTGTTCTACATTTATATTTGCCACCCTGTTTTCTCTCTCTCATCTGCTACTTCTTTTAAAGTGAAAGCAGCATATCAAAGGGTCCAAGATATAGTCAAGATTTAGAAAAAACATTTCTAAATTAGTAACATCTCACAAAACATCTCACAAAATAATAATGGCAAGCATTGCCACCAGATAAATGATTACTTGTGTATCTCCACAAAACATCTGAAGATCTAACAACCTTCTGTTGAGTTGGGATCTCATTACATTGGCAACTTCAAAATTATCTAGAAGGTAATCAGAAAATTATCTAGAAGGTAATCAGGTAACAACCCATCTAATAATTCCTCCTGGTTTATGGATTGTCGGTGGTATTCGTGTCCCTCTCGAAGCCATGGCTTTGAAAACTTCAAGCTCCTCCATCTCTCACGCTATTACTGGCAGACTCCAGTAAATGATGAACTGAAATGGCTATGGTCCTCAAGAGATCTTGGGTACCTGCAAAATATATTCATGGTCCATCCTTGATCAGGAGGTTTCATGTCCATCACCCTCTCAAAACAACCCTGGTCTTTCCTGGAAGGGAAGGTAGTATAAAGGCCAGTCTTCCCTGAGTGGAAATGGAGTTGTGAAGCACGTTAACTGTAGAGGGTAGTGTCATCCCATGATGAGAGAAACAAAGACATCCCAGACTATGGTAGGCCTTGGCAGCAATGGCGCAGCTATAAAATGCCATTACTTCATCTCATCCATGACTGAGCAGTGACATATGTTCCATGGGTGTCCTACCAGAGTGTATTTCTGAATTGACCTTAGGATTTCACCTTGGATTCTGTCTCCAGCCCCCTTACTTATTTATAGAATACCCTATCAGGCCACCTGCCCAAATTTTCTACCTGCCTCATAGGTGCATTAGCCTGCCACCGATCCCTGACAATTGATTGGATATTGGCAATCCCCCTGATTGGATATTGGCAATCCCCCTGATTGGATATTGGCAATCCTCCTGATTGGATATTGGCAATCCTCCTGATTGGATATTGGCAATCCCCCTGCTCACAGGACCCAGACACAGATTCAAAGGCCGGAGTATAATCTCTACCTCGTCCTGTCTTGCAGCCACCATCATAACAACATATTTCATATGTCCAACTATCAGTTTTTCTTTAAGCCTGAACCTTTTCAGTAATTAGGTGAAGGAGCCGACTAGATGAATCTATTGTTTCTTATAAGCCCTAAAAATCTATTTTCCTATGATGACTTGCCTGCACATATTCAGCTATAAAATAGCATTTGGAAGAAATTTTCATTGACATCTCAATCTTACTGCCTTGGCTGCCAGTTTTATTTTCTTTATGTATTCATTAAACTGCCAAGTTTAAATATCATAAAGTACATGAAACGCTCTATATATGTGACATAGAAACCAAAGTATGGGGACAGTTAAAGGGCCATGTACAATGAAAAAATATACATATTTGAAAATGTTGAGCCTGACTAAGACCGATATTTGGATCTAGAGGCTAAAGCTCAAATACTTTGGCCATATGATGAGAAGACAGGATTCCGTAGTGAAGACTGGAGGCACAAGAAGAAGAGGACGGCAGAAGCGGTGATGGATAGATTCATCCATTGAAGCAATGAACATGAACTTGATGGAGATCAGAGGGGCAGTGGCTGACAGATGTGCCTTACATGCTGTGGTCCTGGTCATGGTCATGGAGAGTCAACTAGCAACAAACAAGTCTTACTCTTTCATGGAGAGTCAAACACAATTAAACGACTAAACCACTGAATGACTAAACCACAACAACCATAATTAGCAGGAAAAAGGTCATTAAGCTAGTTCTTAATTAGAAAAAAGAGTGATCACTCACACATATATATGTGTGAGAGAGCAACTTTTACATTTTTAGAAAGCAGGACTTGCATTTATTGATGCAAGCGGTCTGTTTCTGAGCATGTAAAGGGGAAGTGGACAGGTGTCAAGTTGAATGGAATCCAGTTAGTCTCCAGATGTGGACTTCTTGCTCACTGGGCCTTAGGGAATTCAGCTACACCCTACTGACGAGGCCCATAGAGGCCAAAACATATGTGTGGGGTTTGCTGTTTCTCTTCTTCAGTGTAGAATTGCCTGGCATGTTGGGGCTGGATCACTCTTCTGAGTGGGACCAGACTGATATACTACCGGATATTTCTCCTTGTGAGATAAGAGGTTGCTCTCAGAGTGGGATATCATGTCCACAGAACTAACCTATTAAGCTCAGTTCATTATCTTATTCAGCTCAACTGTTTTTGTTGTTGCTTATCTAACCAATATGCCTTACCTCCCATTTTCCCATGCAATATTGGATGCACACCCCAACCCACAACAGAATATTCTACACATAAATAGTCTTCTAAACTTCAGATTTTCCCTAAAAAAATGTTTTATGTTTATAGCTTACACAGTTGCTAATGTTTCTTTCTTTGAAACAAGTGAAGTTTTTAATGAACTACTGTGGTGCTTGAATATGGTCTGTTTCAACGCGTTTCGCTCAACAACAAGAAAGCTGCTTAGGTATTTAAACGACATTCTCCAACATGGGAGAACTAAATTGCTCTTGGCAGGTAATCTGCTTTTGACTGTCTCGTGGAAAGTAGATTTGATATTTACTTAGACTTTTAGTGTCTTTTGAGGGCAGGGATGTTTCATCGGTATAATTTAAAGGGGAGCAGAGGCACAAATTAATCTATCCTTATGCTTGCTGGGTTTCTATCCTGAAAATGATTTCTCTCCAGAATGCAGGGCAGAGAGGTCAGACTGTCTATTTTACAACTATTTTTACTTAACTAACAAGATTTAAAGAGGGAACATTGCTTGCCTGCGCTGGCTGACCCGGAGTTCATTTTGATTACAGATAACACAGTGGAAAAAAATTCCCATTAAAGGGATACTGCAGTCCCAATTTTCAACACTTAAAAAAAATCTTATTTTTTAGGCTACAAAGGATTATTTTTTTGCATTATAGGAAATTCACTTTAAAATGAGACATTTTATTGTGTCTTTTCCTGTGAAATGATAGTTGGAAGCATTGGCTATTTACTCTACATTCACAAGGTTCTAGATTATTACCATCCTTTTGAAAGCACGCATATCTAAAGTAGCACGGCTAATTAATTTAACAATGTTTTTTCCCAAGACCTGATTATGTTACAAGTGCCCATATAGGAAAAAAAATAAAGGAGCAGGAAATATATGTTTTATGGTGCACTCACCAAACAATAAACAGTCAATAAAACTTAACTTTTATTGTGAATCTTATGAAATAAAAATCAACCTGTCAATGGTCCAGTGTCCCTCAAAAAAAAATCTCAATGCCCCTGCCCCCTAATATATTTATAAAAATATATATATATATATATATATATATATATATATATATATATTATATATATATATATATATTATATATATATATATACAAACTTATTATGTAAATATAATAATATAATATAAATTATGGATCAAAGCTTTCATGGGAAAGACATACTGCTCCATAGCGTATGCTGGTAATGCATGACTAAGTTTAATTCTGCGATTTTTTGTGTCCCCTATTCATTTTACCCCCTGGTCCAAGATAAAATAATCTATTATCAGGTAAAGATGTAATGAGTAACGATAGGGTAAATCTCTAACTGCTACAATGTATCACAGAACTAAATCCAATAAAATTAGAACATTCAATGCAAGGTGACATAAATGCTGTAAGATCAGGTCCCAATTGGGCAATTATAAAATATTAATATCAACTGGAAAAAAACAAAAAAACAAAGTTATTTGTCCTATTATCTAGGCAGTTGTAGATATGAGTGGGTTCCCATACACTTAATCGAAGGTCCAATATTGGACCCCGGAAATAAACCAATTATACCCAAAAGACCCAATAAAAGTAATATAAACTGGCCGAACAGAATTGCAAAAAAGCTGTAAAAATATCAAATAAAGAAATTTTCATGAAACGCGTCTGTGGGATACTTTCACTTTTAAAAGCGTTTTTTGCAGCTTGGTTCAGCCAGTTTATATTACTTTTATCAGGTCCTTTGGGAATAAATAGTTAAATTTTCGGGGTCCCATTTTGGACCCTTGTTTGAGAGTAGGGGAACCACTAGTTTCTACTATTGGCTAGTACAAATCTGCTTCTAATTGCCCTATTGGGACCTGGCCTTACAGCATTTATGTCACCTTGCATAGAATGGTCTCATTTAATTGGATTTAGTTCTGTGATACATTGTTAGAGATTTACCTTATTAATACTTGATCTTTACTGAGCCGCACAGTGATAATAGCTTAATTCATCATTGTACCATTGACAGGGCGATATTTTATTTTATTTTAATAAGATTCACAATAAAAGTTAAGTTTTATTAACCTTTATTGCCCGGGAGTGCACCATAGAAGAGATATTTCCTGCTCCTTTATTTTTCTATATTGGTACTAATATTATATGGGCGGCTCCGATAGGGATTTTTGATCCTTATTAGGACAAATAATTGTGTTGCTATTTTGCTGTTGATAATTAATACTTTACACGTGCCCCACCAAAACGAATGTAGCTAAAGGAATCCACAGCAGGGATCTGCAGAGCTGCTTCTCTCCACCCCTTATTTGGAATCCACAGCAGGGATCTGCAGAGCTGCTTTTCTCCACCCCTTATTTGGAATCCACAGCAGGGACCTCCAGAGCTGCTTCTCTCCACCCCTTATTTGGAATCCACAGCAGGGATCTGCAGAGCTGCTTTTCTCCACCCCTTATTTGGAATCCACAGCAGGGACCTGCAGAGCTGCTTCTCTCCACCCCTTATTTGGAATCCACAGCAGGGATCTGCAGAGCTGCTTTTCTCCACCCCTTATTTGGAATCCACAGCAGGGACCTGCAGAGCTGCTTCTCTCCACCCCTTATTTGGAATCCACAGCAGGGACCTGCAGAGCTGCTTCTCTCCACCCATTATTTGGTGTCCTAAGAACTATCATCTTTCTATGTGTGTCTGCAGTGGGCCCTGCAAGGAAGGAGGCAAATAAAACACTCCTATTGGGACATCCGGCAATGGTGGATCCCCTCCAACCATCTGCACACCAGATAGGGCAAGTCTGAATAACTAAATATTAAATGTAAGTTTTTAAAGATACATGTATTTTTGTCCTTCCAATACTGTTTATATTGTAATTAGTGATTAAAGAAGCCTGAGTACAATACATTGTATTTGTGTATTCTATATATATATTTAGTCAACTTAAATATACTATGTTGTTGTGTTGTTCAGTTGTGTCCGACCTCAGCATGCCAGATACATCTGGTCTTTGGTTGTGCTTATAAAGGTTTTCATGGCAAAGATGCTAAAGTGGGTTGTCAGTTCCTTCTCCGGTGGTAAATATAGTATATATCACAGTATATCAGAAGTATTTTTTAAACCATGGTTTCCTAAGCATTAAATAATGCCTTAAAAATTGAGGATATATCAAATCCCTCCCGTCCTCCATCTCCCCATCTCTCTGCTCCCTTTCTCTCTCCCTCCCTGCCTCTCTCCCCTCTCTCTTTCTCTCTCCCCTCCTCTCTCTTTCTCAATCTCTCCTCTCTCCCTCTCCCCTGCCTCTCTCCCCCTCTCTCCTCTCTCCCTCCCTCTCCTCATCCCTCCCTCTCCTTCCCTGCATCTCTCCCTCTATTTCTCCTGCCTCTATCCCTCTCTCTACCACCTCTTCTCTCTCTCCTTCCCCATCCTCCGCTCTCCCCTTCCTCTCCCCCTCCCTCTCCCCTCCCTCCCTCTCTCTCCCTCTCTCCCACCTGTCCTCTCCCCCTTTCCCATCCCTCTCTCCCTCCCTGTCTCTATCCTCCTCTCTCCCCTGTCTCTCTCCTCCTCCTCTCTCATCTCCTCTCTATCTCCACCCTCTCCCCTTCTCTCCTCCTCTTTCTCTCTCCCTCCCTCTCCTCATCCTTTCCTCCTTTCTTCCCTGCATCTCTCTCCCTCTCTCCCTCCCTGCCTCTCTCCCTCTGTGTCTTTCCTTCTCTCTCTCCCTCTATCTCCCCCTCCTATCTCTCTCCTTCCCCCTCCCTCTCAATCTCCCTGCCTCCCCCCCTCCTCTGCTCTCTCTCCATCCCTCTCCCGCCCCCTATCTCCCCCTCCCCTCACTATCTCCCCCTCCCTCTCCCCTCACTATCTCCCCTCCCTCTCTCCCTCTCTCCCTCCCTGCTTCTCTCCTCCTCCTCTCTCTCCCTTCCTGTCCCTCCTCCTCTCTATCTCCACCCCTCTCTCTCTTCTCCTACCCTTGCTCCTCTCTCTCCCCCTCCCTATTTTTCTTTCTACCCCCCCCCCCCTCTCTCCCTCTGTTCCTTTCCTCTCTTTCTCTCTCTTTTTCCTGGCCTTTGTTATTCTAAAAAAACTAGCCATACATTGTGTTATCCATTTTTGTTAAGTAAACCAATCATGGCAAATTCCATGTTGTTGCTGCATTTATATGCAAATGAGAGGCTCACACATAACAATAAACTGTTTGGATGTGTTAATTAGGATTAAAGTAATTGCGTCCATCCCTGTAATGACCAACATAAATGCTCACAATGGTATCCTCTTATCAAGTAGTCTGAGCGGCACATTAGCATACAGGGACAGCAAAATCAGTCATAAATATTTCAGAAATGATTTACTGTAGAGAAAAAACTGCTAGTATAGCGTATAATCAGTTTTTTTTTTTGTTCTTTAAAGTGCAATCAACTTCCTATTGGGGTCACCAAATCCCTTTAAGCTTTTCTCCATACATATTTATATACTCATGGCTTACACAGCTGCTAATGTTGTTTTTTTACAAACTTTGCAAACACGTGCAGCTTTTCCAAAGCTACAGTGACTTTTTTTTTCCGATCAGATTGCAAAAATAGTCTTTATCCATAATAATAATAACGCTTAAAATTGTAAAAAAAAAAAAAAAAAAGTGCTGCAATGCACTAAGCAACCTCTAGATGGAGCACTCGAACCAGGTTTGCAAATAAATGTGAAATTCAAATGTATCAATTTTTTTTGAATATTAAGCATGCTTTTATTTTTTTTAATTGCTTCTAAGGATATTAAGATTTCCGGTTATATCATTAGCCGTAATGGATCAATAAACATGACAGAGCCATATTGACAGTGCATGGACGTCACCCTGCGCCCGCATGTAGCGTGTTCATGGGAATATGATCATTCTTATGCAAATATTAATTCCTCATTCATCTGCTCATATTTAAACAGCCGAACCACCCTGTCTATACTGTTTTTTTAATTTTTTTATTTGAAGATGGAAATAGACTTCATTATACCGCGAAAGATTATTTCTCCGGTCTGTCTTGTAGATTTATCCACATTTATTTTTTATTAATTCCTCTGTTAGGTAAAAGATTAAAATTAATCTAACAATCCTTTATTCCGGTGCAGAATTAAATGCATCTTTTATCTTTTTTTTTTTTTTTGTGATAAAACATTCATTGTGAACTTAGCATTTGTTTTAAAACACGGTACAGAATGTGTTCACTCTTTCAAAAATTAATATCTGCTCTGGAGATATGTACTTGTCAATTATGGATGAGCAGCGAGCAGACAGGAGCCGGACTAATGTATTTTTAAGTGAGCCTTTCATTTCTGGTGATGTTTGATCCCATTAGGTTAGATAGCCAAGTGGCTTAAGCCACTGAAATGCCATTTTTTAATAATCTAGTAATGGCTCAAAGCTGTACTGTCGTACTGAGCACAATTATATGTTATTTAGTTAAATATATATGAGCGGTGTATATGTGTTCATATTTAATACATTGGATTAGCCATAAGCGATCTCTTGTATGGTGAAATCCTTGATAAATAATACAGAAATCTTGAAGAATTACATTAAAGGATCACATTGGTCATATCGTATTGGCCCGAAAATAAGCCGCATCCGGAAATAAGCCGGCATCGGGAAACATGCTGCAACCAGAAATAAGCCACTGCCCGAAAATAAGCCGCCATCGTAAATAAGCCGCAACCAGAAATAAGCCGCAACCGGAAATAAGCCGCCACCGGAAATAAGCCACTGCCCGAAAATAAGCCGCCATCGTAAATAAGCCGCAGCCAGAAATAAGCCGCAACCGGAAATAAGCCGCCACCGGAAATAAGCCGCCACCGGAAATAAGCTGCATTCGGAAATAAGCCGGCATCGGGAAACATGCTGCAACCAGAAATAAGCCACTGCCCGAAAATAAGCCGCCATCGTAAATAAGCCGTAACCAGAAATAAGCCACTGCCCGAAAATAAGCCGCCATCGTAAATAAGCCGTAACCAGAAATAAGCCGCCACCGGAAATAAGCCGCCACCGGAAATAAGCTGCAACTGGAAATAAGCCGCCACCAGAAATAAGCCGCAACTGGAAATAAGCCGCCACCAGAAATAAGCCGCCACCGGAAATAAGCCGCCACCAGAAATAAGCCGCCACCGGAAATAAGCTGCCACCGGAAATAAGCCGCCACCGGAAATAAGCCACCACCGGAAATAAGCCGCCACCGGAAATAAGCAGCAACTGGAAATAAGCTGCCACCGGAAATAAGCTGCCACCGGAAATAAGCCGCCACCGGAAATAAGCAGCAACTGGAAATAAGCCGCCACCGGCAATAAGCAGCAACTGGAAATAAGCTGCCACCGGAAATAAGCTGCACCCAGAAATAAGCTGCACCCAGAAATAAGCTGCCACCGGAAATAAGAAGCACCCGGAAATAAGCTGCATCCAGAAATAAGCCGCCACCGGAAATAAGCCGCCACCGGCAATAAGCAGCAACTGGAAATAAGCTGCCACCGGAAATAAGCCGTCACTGGAAACAAGCCGCAACCGGAAATAAGCTGCAACTGGAAATAAGCCGCCACCGGAAATAAGCCACCACCGAAACAAGCCGCCACCGGAAATAAGCCGAAACTGGAAATAAGCCGCCCCCGGAAAGAAGCCAAAACTGGAAATAAGCCGCCACAGGAAATAAGCCGTCACTGGAAACAAGCCGCAACTGGAAACAAGCCGCAACCGGAAATAAGCCGCCACCAGAAATAAGCTGCAACTGGAAATAAGCCGCCACCGGAAATAAGCCACCACCGGAAATAAGCCCCCACCGGAAATAAGCCGAAACTGGAAATAAGCCGCCCCCGGAAAGAAGCCAAAACTGGAAATAAGCCGCCACAGGAAATAAGCCACCACTGGAAATAAGCAACAACTGGAAACAAGCAACAACCGGAAATAAGGCACCACCGGAAACAAGCCGCAACCGGAAACAAGCAGCAACTGGAAACAAGCAACAACTCAAAATAAGCCACCACCAGAAATAAGCCGTAACCGGCATATGGTGCAATGCACAAGGGTCCTCCTAAACCTAACCATATCCCTAACCTAACCCTAACCCCAATGCTAATCCCAATTACCCTAACCTTAACCCCTAACCTGAACCCTAACCAAACCCTAACCTAACCATAAACCTAACCCTAACCTAACTAAACACTAACCTAACATTTACCCTAACCTTAACCTAACCCTAATTCTAACCTTAAAGGGCAATTTACCTCACTATAAGTGCTGTTCATGGTGTGAAGGAGCACAAGATGCTTTGTTAAAATGATCTACTGTTTTATTTAATTACACTAATACCAGCTACAAATCTAAGTCTTAGGTCTGTTTACAGACACACTGCTGACTGTTCCATGATTAACAACATCTGTCGACAACAAGCGGTGAAGGCTCTGTGAACACAAAAATGTATAGTTTTTCACTGAACTTCAGGAATGTAGCAGAAGATGTTAACCCCCAACTATACAGTTGATTCCAGCAGTCACTTCTCTGTACAGATGAATTTTGGAAGGGTCAGCTCTCTTTCTGCTTACGCTCTCTGTGTGGAGCTGTTGCTGTGAGTGTGTCTGGGGGAATGTCAGAGTCTCATGTAAACAGAGATTTCATTTATGATTTTTTCTGTGAAAAAGGCACCTTTTTCAAAAATGTATAAAATATGTCAACATGTTTTTAGGGAAACCTTACAGTGGTGTGCTTCAAGTTGTGCTGAATTAACTTCCCCTTTAACCCTAACCTAAATCCTAACCCTAGCTTTAATACTAACCTAACCATAACCTAACCCAACCCCTATTCCTAAACCAAACCCTAACCTTAATCTTAACCTTACCCTAACTCCTAACCTTAATCTTACATCCACCTACATCACATTTGTGTCACATTCCTATATATGTAAACTAATGAGCCCTAGTTACTATGCAATAGATCAATACATATAACAATAATACTAGTCATAATAGCATTAGATATCATATAATAATATATATCATACATAATTAACATAAAGGGTTAATTCACATGCAAATGTACAACTAGTGATATTGTGGAATATCAACATTCCTCTGAGGGCCTGATAGGAATATGACAGATGATACTGGAGTGGGTTGTCAGTTCCTTCTCTAGTGGACTGTGATATGTCTGAGCTCTCTTCTACAGTGGCCCTATATGGTATAGCTCACAGCTTCATTCAGGTACACAAGCCCCTTCACCACCACCACTTAGCAATCCAGAAGGGGACCAGGGGAACATACAGTACAACACACTAATGTAAATTGATGAATAGCAAAACATAATGGGAGGTCACCGAATGGGTATGGTGTGGGACTTTTCAAGGATGGGCATAGTGGAGAATACCCCTGATGGAGGTGAGTTGGCTGTTGATCCACGTCCCTCTGCACAGCCTCCATGTGTTTTTGCGGCCCCACCTAATGGGTTAGAGTACATTAGTGTGGTTTATGTTCCCCTGAATATAGCAAATAAACGTTTAGGGTTGAAGGACAGGCTTGATCTTAGTGATGAGAAGTAGTGTTGTTTGGCAAGATTGAGGGCAGAGAAGTAAGAGTGCAAGGTAAACTTGTAGTGCAGGAAGTCGGCTGAAGTGCGAGATTTCCTCCATAGTCGTTCTGCAGTGCGTGAGGATCTCTGTATGTGAAGGGGCTTGTGTACCGTAATGAAGCTGTGAGCTATGCCATGTAGGGTCAGTGTAGTTGGCCAGGTGATAGCAGAGAGGTCAGACAAATCACAGTCCACTACAGAAGGAACTGGCAACCGACTCCAGTATCTTTAGCATGCAAACCTTGTGGAACAGCACAGGCAGTGACCTAGCTAAATGTGCTGCAGTCCATAGGGTCAAAGAGAGTCGGACACGACTGAAGGACTGAACAACAAATAATAAAATGTTCCTCTGGTACTTGATATATGTCATATGGTGGTGAAATATGGCCACTATTTGTTTTCCCAATGTAGATGTGATGAGTGACATGTATATGCAACCATATATATGTTCCAGGATCCACATTAGAGCCTCTGTGAGTGAGAAAGGGTTAATATGGCATGAGTTTCAGGTTTTGGTGTTGCAATTTAATCATGTAGTGTGTCTTTAATCGCTTTCTGCATGTTGCAGCATGGCTTTTCATATTGGCATATGCATGACCATTCCAACATATGATGAAATAAAATACTTTTTGAATGCCTATTTTTTATTAGATGATTATTGTACAAGTAATTGTAATGCCTTCCCATGCTTTCCCCATATTTTAAAGCGCACTGGTGTGTTTATATTGTCTTTTACAGTGCCGTAATATTTTTGCCTGCATTTGCGGGTTACGAGCTTGAACGCCAGGACGTCTTTGGAAATTTGTTGCAAGTTAATAGCGATATTGAAACGTCGCAGTTACGGGCTTGAC
Source organism: Discoglossus pictus (assembly GCA_027410445.1). Classification (NCBI taxonomy): domain Eukaryota; kingdom Metazoa; phylum Chordata; class Amphibia; order Anura; family Alytidae; genus Discoglossus; species Discoglossus pictus. The sequence goes on from CM050172.1 coordinate 83,156,451, forward strand.
TGATGAAAGGATTTGCGTCAATGAAGTTCAGATTGCGAAATCCCGTAGGATTTTTCCACCTTTAACCAGCAAATCGTTTGCGGGTAGCTTTAAGAGGCCAAGTTAATAGACGAATGTCTTGCAGGCTACGTTACGGGCTACGTTTTTACACGTTGGGGGAATTTAAGATACAAACTAGCACACTGAGATACACATTAGCATAAAGGAGCCACATAAATAGTACTGAGTATCCCACAAAGGGTTTACTGAAGATACAAATGGCTAGTACAATGTGTTAAATACTATTTAAGATAACACAAACTTGTTATCGGGGTGACTGCGCCCCTTTACAGCCTTATTTCATAACTTATAAATGATGCTCATAGTATCTGACCAATAAAAAGAGATAAATGCTCATCCTCCAGGAAATTGAGCAGATAATAAATCAGAGAGAATCAAATTACCAATTCTTGGATTTCCAGAAAAAAGTTTGGATAACATTACCCGGCCTTCGATTTTCGTCTTCCCTGCATCAGTACAAATTATTTGGCCTGGGATGGAGATGGATGAGCTCGAGTGGCTTTTTTTTTTTGCTCCTACTTGTATTGATTGGTATATAATTATTGTGTATACCTCTGCAGGCCTCCCGTGGCACTCTGGGTAAAATCATTGTGTGATGGGTAATGTTCTAATGTATTTAGATTGTTTTATACTCAGTTGTTGAAAGCGGAATTTAGACAAATGGGATTTTATTGGCTTTAAATGTAATTTTATAGAAATTTATGGAATATATTTGCAAGGCTGTTGCTTTGTGATTACTTTTGTTGAAGTTAGACACTTAGGGATTTTGTTAGGGTTTCATTTGTTTCTTTAAAAACAAGGTAGCTTTTAAGACTTAAAGGGACATGGAAGGTTTCTGGATGTCACTAGGAATATAAAATACCTATGGATCTATTTACTTTGTCTCGTTATAATATCCATAGGAATATAATATACCTATGTATCTACTTTATCTCGTTATAATATATTCTTTACAGTTATGTTCTTAAGAAGAACAGCATTGTGGAACCGGGTAAGTCTAAGGGTACCGGGCTTGGGGAGGAACAAGAAGGTCTGAGATGGGCGGGGGGTAGAGTCAGGCAGGGGAGATCTGGGGAGGAACAAGAGGGCCTGATATGAGGGGGCGACAGTAGTGTCAGGCAGAGAAGGAGGAGATCTGGGGAGGAACAAAAGGGGCTGAGCTGGGGGGAGATCAGGTAGGGACAGGCATGGGAGGGGGATGATCTGGCGAGGAACAAGAGAGGCTCAGCTGGGGAGAGCAGTAGGAAGCAGAATTCACTTTAAAATATAGTTAATAAAAATAAAAAAAAGAGGAGGATAAGGGCCCCCAGGAGGAGAAGGGCCCCGCTGCACTGCACCTGCGGTAGCTCTGCCAGTGTTGAGGAATACTCTAGCAGTTTGGCTGGTCCCTAAAACACTAGATTTCAAAATAATTTTTAAAAGCTTTATTACCGGTAATTATTTTTCAAATAGTGTCAATCATCAAATGAATGAAGCCCAACTGTACGAGCACCACACCGGCCATTTAAAGGTCTCTGAATCCTAAATATTGTATCTTCTATTGAAAAAAGCAAAATTAACACATTGCGGATAATTATCTCAAATCTATGGTCAAAGCAACTCTTGAATATGGTAGGACCTCCCTAAAAAAATCTGCTAAAATACTTACACAGGGGTGTGGCTGTCTTAGCCAATCACAATGAGTGGGAAGAGACCATTTCTGGTATGGGTAAAAGTCACTATGTTCCATGTGTCCATTTAAAGTGACACTGTAGGTGGTCATTCATATGTTTATTTAATAACTAACAATAGAAATCAGTATTTGAGGAAAATAAAGTCAATATAGCTTTTTCAACTTGCATTTGAAGTATAATAATGTTGAGTTCTGTAGATCTGCTCCTCACCACCATTTATTAGGTGTCCAGGGAGTGGTATAGGGTCTGTCCACGGGATCCATCCTGTCAGGAGTCTTTATCAAATGTCCTCATAACAGTCTTTATCTGTCTCCTTCCCTGAAGTGGCTATTACAGGAAAACCAACAACGCCTATTAGGCCCGCCTCCTACAGATCATCATTGATCCCCTGGACACCTAAAGGGGTGGAGACAAGCTGAAACTTACAATGCTAAATTCAAATGTCAGTTTTAATAGCTATATAGAATTTATTTTTTGCTAATATTGCTTTTATTGCTAATCAGTTACTAAATAATCCCATTATATGAGCAGTACAGTGTCCCTTTAAGTGTTGTTTTTGAATGTGAAATAATTTATAATGTTCCTACACTGAATATTTTCACTCATTTTGCATTTACATTATTTAACAGCCCTTATGCTCGTTTTGATCTTGCTTTTCTTCCCATAAAATAAAAAAATAAATAAAAAACTGGTTACATGTTCCAGCCTTTGACGTCTGATATGAACGTATAGATAATGACATTGGATTTAACTAGTGAGAATGTCCCTGAGACAATGGGTTCAATCAAGGTCACACAGAGAAAAGTTCTAGCAAGGGATCACTGCGTATTTAGATGTTTACAAAGTTGACGGTTTATGTTTATTTGTTTACTTGGTGTCATAAACAAAAAAAACTATTATCTGTATGAAACTGGCAGATGCTTTTGTTTCATTTTGTTGATTAAACATTAGAATAACGTGTGGCGCTACTTTAATCTGTGTTTTCCATTTAGTAGCCTTTAATATATTAAATTAAATGTAAGTTCCTATACAAACACCTTCAGCCCTAGCAGCATCGGCACTCCCGCAAAGGCTGCAGGCTTGAAATTGGGCTGCGTTACAGAGCTATTAAATTCCACCATGCAGCGAGTTACGGGCCGTAGAGGTAAACTATTCTTGCGTATGTTGCATGTGCGGCCGTGAACATAATCAATTAGTCAAACCCGTAGTTATAGGTTTAGACTCAGACAATAGTAAAAGAGATCATCATCATTACGTCACTGAAAAATGGAGGTTAGATTTTCAAAGCCTTACGTGTTTCAATTACGAGTTACGATTGGACCCACATTACAGAATTTTAAATCAGTAATTATGATATTCAAGTCCATGCGAGTTCCATTAAATGTTTTAACACATTGATTGCCGGGATTGATATAACGGAAATTAAACATTAAACAAAGTTTTTTTATATTGCAGACTTGCGCGCTTGAGAATGTTGTGCTATTCATTGTAATACCTAACATCACTTTCCCTTTAATTATAAGTACAGTAGTGTATGTATATTTGCATTTACAGTGCTATGGATAGGACTTTAACCCCTTTGTGGGTCCTCTCTAGTACCTGTTGGCATTTTGGCTCCATTTGCGGCCTACAGGGGTGAACGCCAGCGCATTCGTCGGGCTCGACAGATCAAGGGATTTGCGGACGCGGAGTTCATTCGTCAACATCACGTAGGGTTTTTTCGCTCTTAGACCACAAGTCGTTAGCGGGTTGCTTTACAGGGCCAATTTAATAGCCCCAAGTCTTACAGGCTACGTTATGGGCTACAGTTTTACACGTTCAGGGAATTTAATAGGGCTGCTTGTATTGTTAAAATTTAGTTGAGTACTAGGATGCACACTTTGGGCTGTATTTTTTGTCCTGAGGTGTTAATAATTATTTTTAGCCCTTTTATTATCCTAGTTCTTGTCCCAAGAGCTCTAGTCATAAAATGAAATACTATACTAAACTATACTGCAGTATAAAGCTGTTTTGTACTTATTGATGTGTTGATTAGGCCCAAGTCATTTTCAACTTGTGCTGATACCGGGCCATCTAATGAATAATTGGCCTATTCATGATACATCACTGACTGAATGTTATTTATTATGGCAGACCATTTTAGTTGGTTAATGAGCTTTTCTGATCCTCTATTCCAGGGGCGTAAGAACTGGGGGAATGGGGAGCAAATGCCCCCAGGTTAAACGAATAGGGGACACAAAAAATAGCAAAATGAAACTTAATCATGCATTACCAGCACTATGGCGCAGTATGTGTTTCCCAAGAAAGTTTTGACCCATAATTTATCATATATATATGTGTGTATATATATATATATATATATATATATATATATATATATATATATATATATATATATATAATTTTTAATTATGTTGGGGGGGCAGGGGCATTGAGAATTTAAACAAAGAAAACAAAAAAAAAGTGTTTGAGGGGCACTGCAGCAATTAATTATAATGTCTTTCCATGCATTCCCATGCATTTAATGTACAGTATTGTGTGTTTAATTGCTGTTACATCTCTAATTGTTTGAAAAATCCTTAGGGAGACTCCTATTTAGTACTCATAATATTTTTTAAGGAAACTTGATTATTTTTTCAGTGGTGGATCAGACTTTATTTATGATCTAGAACTATGGGTCTAATAGAATATATCGATTTTGTGTAACTTTAATTATTTGGAGCTTGTAATGTTCGAGCTGTGCTAAAACCAGTGGAGTTCTCAGGCTGTTTTGGGGGGGTTTGTCTGTCCCGTAGTGATTGTGGGCGCAGAACTAGAAATAATCATATTGCGAGTAGCTAATAGAATAATTGGCAATACTAAAAGGGATTTTAAGTGTGTATACATTTTTATGAATTGGGCAATAGAAATAGGGCCCACAGTCTCTCAATTCACCATTTGTTTCTTAGGGATAATACAGAAACAAAGCATTTTAACCTTTGGCAATTGCATATTATATAAAAGGCACAATGTGGGTGCCTTTGGATATTAAACTGTTCAGTAAACAAATATTTTGCAATTATTAAACTTTACTTAAACAGACCGCGCTCCGGTTCCTTACACTTTCTCTATAATTTCCCCATATTCCATTACAGTAAATGTATCACATATAATAGTTGTCAAACTGTGATTCGTCGTCACGCTTGCAACAAGTCACTGTTTGACAACAATGATTGCCGCAACCCCCGCACGTGTGCATTGCGTGGCCTAAGCCGCACATGCGCATTGCGGCGGCGGGGCGCGCAAGCGCATTGCGACGGGACACACGCACGTGCAGCTGGCCGTGCTCTCGGCGTGGCGCGCATGATAGTTGCGCGGCATAAGCCGTGCATGCGCATTGCTGTGAGGCACACACAGGGAAAGAGTGGGGAGACACAGGGGGGGGGGGGGGGGGAGACACAAAGGGAAGGAGGGGAAGACACAGAGGGGGGGGGGAGACACAGAGGACGAGGGGGAGAGACACAGGGGAGTGAGAGGAGGGGGAAAAGACACAGGGGAGGGAGGGGGGAGACGTAGAGGAGGGGAGAGAGACACAGGGGAGGAAGAGGAGGGGGGAGAGACACAGGTGAGGGAGAGGAGGGGGGGAGACACAGGGGAGGGGGGGGGACACACATGTGCGGAAGAGGAGGGGTAGACACACAGGGGAGGGATAGGAGGGGAGATACAGAGGGGAGGGAAAGGAGGAGGAAGAGACACAGGGGAGGGGGAAAGACACAGGGAAGGGCAATGGGGGGGAAGAGACATGAGGGAGGGGGGGAGAGAGACACATGGGGAAGAGACACTGGGAAAGAGACACAGGGGGGAAAAGAGACACAGTGGAGGGAGAGGGGGGAAAGAGACACAGCGGAGGGAGAGGGGAGCAAGAGACACGGGAGGGATAGGGGGAAGAGACATGGGGGAAAGACACAGGGGAGGGAGAGGGGGTAAAAACACAGGGGGGAAAGGAGACACAAGGGAGGGAGAGGAGGGGGGATAGGAGACACAAGGGAGGGAGAGGAGGGGGGAAAGGAGACACAAGGGAGGAAGTAGACAAAGGGAGGGACTCACAATGAGCGCCAAAGACGCTCATTGCGAGGCCAGTAAAGTAGAAGGGGACAGGCTCCCATTCTGTGGCAAACAGCATTGCCAGGCTTAACATTTTATTGACATCATTTTTGACGGGCAAGTTGCTTGTGCAGTATGCATTTACCAGTAAAATGTCACATCAGCGTTACCATAGTCAGCCCGTGGTTCCCAGTGTAAAATTGCTCTTCTTGCCCCATGATACCTTCTCCATTAACAAAATTTGCCATGGCATGTTGTGGGAGATACTTGGTGTTTGTGATGGTATCCAGTTCTGGCTGTTCTTTAAAACTTGTATAATTAGTTTTCGTCCAGTGGTGTGTTTAGGCCTAGGCCCATGAGGCACATTTTCAGGGGGTAGCAGACTGCCTAATGATGTCAATGCAATGCAATGATTTGTGGATAGGCATAGACATATCTATACATTTCTGACTTGGAGGTTCCTTGACACTTTCTGATATACAGAAATTCAAATAAACCTATGATTTATGGTGTAGCAAGGGGACAAGAGGAGTAGTAGGGGGTAATGGGCACACAAATAACTGTATCATGGGGGTACACAAGTCTGAATGGGTCCAAAGCATCATAACATCTAAACACACCCATGTTTTCATCCCCCTTTACCCATAGGCATATTTAGGGTTTTTGTTCAGTTTCACTTGGAGGGCCTCATATGTGGCCCCAGGGCCACACAGGGTGCACATCTTTTTATTTTATCCAAAGCAAAATAATAAAAATCTCTGTATGAAAGGAATTCATTGGTAATAGAGATAGAAATAATGAGAAGTATTCAGAGTAAAGTTGGGTATTATTTTCTAGTTTTTGATAGATATAATGGACTGTGTATTGTTGAATAGTGGCATGCTCTCCCCATTCCAGAGAACAGGCTAGGGGCCGCATGGTTAAGTGCCAAGGGCCACATGTGGCCCCCGGACCTGCTTGTGCCCACCGCTGCGTTAGAACATGTTCTACTGCCCTAAATATAGTATTTCCACTGTAATAATAAAATATATGAATTTTTGGATTTTAACACTCAAACGAAATGTCACTTTTAGTTCCCATTCATAGATATAAATGTATACATATGTTTTAGGTGCTCTATAACTAAACATCAGAGTGACTGGAGGGTGTTATAACTAAATGACTATATATTACTAAAGGGTTCTGTCATCTGTAATACCCCCTGCTAGGAGAGATTTAACATCAGTCAGTTAAAATACTATAGAAATTGAGCTTTCGCTCCACAGAATAAATAATATACAGTTTCCAAGAGGCTCTAAAACAAGCTGCAGGAAATTATTTTTGGATCTGTCATTTGTTCAAAGATTTGTAACAGTTTGGAAATAAATATGTCTGTGGGGAAGAGAGGGAGCGGGGGGCTCAGCGTCTGATAAATCATCGGGGGATGCTAGTGAAGGAAACCTTTAGCGCGGACAGTTATTTCATTTTTATCGGTCTTAGACAGTAAGTTTGTCTTTCTCTGGATCAATTAACCCGGGTTAGTGATCTAAGGAGTTGGTGTTTGATGGACTAAGAGCCATTTTTCAACCTCAATACTATGTCTTCTCTCTGTGTGTGGGAGAGGCTGGCTTGACCTTTCTACTTCTAAGACTTCTATCAGGACAGCCTTCTGAACACCCGATAAAGGATGGAGAGAAGCAGTTGTGCAAAGGGTGGAGCAATACATTTCAGATACAGGCCATATTGTTTTATTTATTTATATATATATATATATATATATATATATATATATATATTAGTGGTCGTGGCCCCCTTGCATGGCATGGTAGCTAGTGGGTGTGATCTCTTAGCTGCTTAGGGTGGGGTGAAAGCGACCACTAGAAGAGAGAGAGGGAAGAAGGCATGACCGTGGCAGGGTGGGGGAGCAAGGAGGGAGTTGGGGAGGAGCTGAAAGATTCTATGAGCACCCAGACTCCTCCTTCACTTCCTTTCAGGTATTGCTCCCCTCCTGACTTCATCACTCTCCCAAAAAATCCGATGGATCTACTACAGTCCCAAGCCTCAGAGATGGTCCTTGAGAAGGTTTGCCAACAGCTAACAAGTGTCTGTTGACAACGCTTTAACACCCTCCCAGCTTGTTTTAGCCGTCCTACATCCCACTTCAGCCCTTCCAAGGGGCATCCCTCTACCTCTCTCTGACGGCCACAGACCTCATCAACCCACCCACTGCTCGTACAGGTCAGTCGGCCCCTAAGCTTTCTTCTAGTCATAGGGCTGGCTCTGTAAATTTCTCCTCCTCCAGACACCAATTACCTCTATAACTGAGCCTTGCGTCGCCTCCTCCAGTGATGGGCAACAGACGAATACTCATCCTTCTTCTTCCAGTTAAGGTGCTGGAAATGAGGTGGCACAGTGTGATGACATCAGGATTTTGCAATGCCTAGATGGCCACCACCATGGAGCTACGAAGATGGCCGCCCATATTGCCACTTCATGCTTTCAAGGACCTGCAGTTGAAGAGATAACTGCTGATGGACCATTGATTACCCTACAGTATAATGCAAAGGGGAACATCCAATCGGCCTTCCATTTGCTACTCATCCATAAAGATAGCCAACACCTCTTCAGCTGTTCTTTAAATGGTCAATTTTACATTGATTTGTCCCTCCCTATGGGTTGTTCCATATCATACTCATATTTTAAAGCTCTTTTTTGGAATGGGTAGTTTCCCAAATGTCCGTTAATTCACATATCGACCACTATCTTGATCATTTCCTTTTAATTGGTCCAGAGGCATCCTCTGCTTGTTCAATGCTTCAGCGGGCTTTCCATGTAGTTGTTGTTTCATTAGGTGTCCATTTGGTCACTGAAAATTTATATGGTCCTTGCTCTTGCCTGCAGTTCCTTGGAATCCCCATTGACTTCCATCACAAGGACTGCCTGTGAACAAGGTGCACGATTTATGTACGGCGCTTCAGTTGCTTGTGGCCAGGTCCAAGTTTAAAAATGTCAGCTTCTCCCAAAATATGGAGGAGTAACTACGCAAGATTCAGCACATTTACATACAGTAGATAGTTAATATTCTATAAAATTGATCTTTAATATAAAATAAACTTAAATTAGTTGGAATTGCCCTTTAAACTTACTTTTCCAAATACACATTGTTGTGCTCATGTTTTGCAGAGAATAAAGGAATATATGTCACTTCTTGACAATCCCAAGAAATGCAGGTTATTTTTTCCACGTGGCCGTTGAATTCATAGTTTTAAAAAAGGTGAATAGCTTCATATGTCAAAACACATCATTGGGAATTTAAGTCGATCGCCTCCCTGGACAGAAGTACTTATTTGAAGTCCAGCATAATCACAGGCTGTTGGCAGCAATATGCACATTTTTAGAAAAATATTCTAACAAAATGTTTCGGTGCTTTTTCTTGATTTATGAACGAGTGCGTTAACGTGATATGGGCTGTGGCTACCCACTGTATGATTTATGGCCCCATTTGTTCCAGATGAATTTGAAATTGGTATTATTTCATTTTCTACAAAGTGAGAAATGCATTAAAGGGATCTGGAACACAATTTTATTTTCATGCATTTCAAAGAGCATGTTTTAAACATTATTTATTTTTGCAAGAAAAAAACATTATAGGTAATTTTTGCGTTTTTTATATACATGATATAAATATGTGACTTAATTAATTTTATCATTCTCAATGTAATTCTCACATAAAATTTACACTTTATTTGTATCTAAGAAGCTCACAGAGTAACATTTTCTTAGCTTCTTGAAACTCTTACTTTTTTTTCTGTTTTCTCTCATGTAGGGTGCCATATTTAATATATGTAACTTAAAGCTACATCCAAAGGGAGGGGCTTCACACTACCAGTGTCTCATAGTGTTCTGCTGCAAGCAGACAGTGACATGCTGTGTGTGTGGCTAAGCATAGTTACATAGTAATAAAGGTTATAAAATACTTTAAGTCCATCAAGTTCAACCTTTTTATATCTCCTCAGATCCATGTAATATGTGGATTAATTGTTGATTGATCCAGGGGAAGGCAAAAAAACATTGTCTTATAAGAGGAAAAATAAATTAAAATTCCTTCATGACCCCATACACTGGTGATCATATTCCTTCCTGGATCAATACTCCTTCTCTAGTTTTCCAGCATAACACTGAATTCCCTTTTTAGTCAAAAATATATCAAATTACTTTTTTAAAGTTATCTATCGAATCTGTTGTCACAACCTCCTTTCCACAGTTTAACCACCCTTACTGTGAAGAAACCTTTTCTTTATTTAAGGTGGAATCTGTTTACTTCTAACCTCAATGGATGTCCTCTTGTTAGTTGAAAACCTCTTGCCGCAAAAAGTCCACTTGACCCTGGATGTATTTATATAGGGTAATCATATCTCCTCTTAGATGCCTTTTTTCTAGAGAAAATAAGTATAATTTGGTTAGTCTTTATTCATCCCCTCCATTCCCCTTCTTAGTTTTGTTGCCCTTCTCTATACTTTTTCCAGCTCTAAAACGCCCTTTTTTATGCAGTGGTGCCCAAAATTGTACTCCATATTCTAGATGAGGGCATACTAGAGATTTGTATAGTGGCAGAATTATATTTGCTTCCATTGCTTCTAGACCCTTCCTAATACATGCTAATATATTATTTGCCTTTGCAGCTGCTGCTTGGCATTGAGCACTGTTACCTAGGTGGTTGTCCACAAGTACTCCCAAATCACTTTCTATCTGTGATACACTTAGATTTGCTCCATTAAGATTATAAATTGCATGGCTATTTTTCCTTCCCAAATGCATAAGTTTACATTTATTCATATTAAATCTCATCTGCCATTTAGTCGCCAATTTCTCTAATTTATGTGAATCCCTTTGGAGGGAAAGTACATCATTATCTGATTTAATTAACTTGCACAACTTCGTGTCATCAGCAAAAATGGAGACAATACTTTCCAATGCCACTTCTAAGTCATTAATAAATATGTTAAAAAGGAGAGGACCTAATACTGAACCATGAGGAACCTCACTTACCACATTAGTTAACTTTACAACAACCCTTTGCATTCTGTCTTTTAGCCAGCTCTCAATCCATGAGCAAATATTTACTGCAATTCCTGTATCCCTTAGTTTGCACTATAGTCTTCCATGTGGCACTGTATCAAAAGCTGTTGCAAAATTCATAAGGACTATATCTACTGAATCGCCTTGATCCAAGCTCCTACTAACCTCCTCATAGAAACTAATTACATTTGTTTGACATTACCTATCCCTCATAAATCTGTGTTAACTCCTACTTATTATCTTGTTCACATCAATATATCCTGTATGCTATCCTTTAGTGTCCCCACTATACAAGTGGGGCTTACAGGTCTATAGTTCCCTGAATGGTCTCCCTTCTTAAATATAGGTATCACATCTGTTTTTCTACAGTCATCGGGTACTGACCAAGTGGCAAGTGAGCCTTGAAAAATGTAATATAATAGTTTGGCTATTACATAAGCCAGTTCCCTCAGTATCCTCATCGGTATGACGCACTGATAGTGTGAAACCACTCCCTGTGGGTGTAGCTTTAGGTCCTAGCTGTGAAACATGGCACCATACATGAGAGAGGACAGGAACAAAGGGGGAGGTCCCTGATGGGGAAAATCTGTTTCTCTGGGAGCTTCTTAGATGTAAGCAAAGTGGCACTTTTATTTGAGGAGGAAGAAATTAATGAAATCTTCAATTTAAGAGATTTTTTTTTAAAACAAAAAAATTCCTAAGTAGCCTTTTAGTAAAATCTGCTGAAACTAACATTAAATGCACAGACCACGCTACAGAATATTGGTCTCATTGGCAGATAAGTATGACTCATATAGCTAAATTACCCCTCATTGGTTGAAAGAAGTAAGTGCAGTGCTTCAAATTAGCCTGTCAGTAATTTCTCTCAAGTAGCATGTTGCAATATGGCCACTGATTGGTTACTATGAGACAGTTCAATCCCTGTACTTAGAAGTGTACTGTCTTCATAAACTGCAGAGGAGATAATCAAATTAGGAACTATTTATAAGATTTTAGATAGAGAAAAACAGAGCTGATAAGAACTTCTTAATTATATAAAGTACATAAAAGTAAAGAAATGCATAGGACTATTATATTTCTAGTGAAATCCAGAAACTTTCTAGGTCTCTTTAAAATATTATCATATTATGCTATATGTGTGAAATAAACATAAAAACATAGATCCGACAGCAGACAAGAACCGAAAAAAAAAATCAAGTCTGAGTTTTCTGTCTACCTACCAAGTCTGGCTTAATTAAGCCTCAGGAGATCCTTAGCCCAGGCGTTCTGTCTTACCCACTTGACACCTATTAGGAAGTGGAGAAGGAGGTCAGCTGAAGTTTTAAACACTAACATCAAATCAAGTTTTACCGGCTTCATACAATCATTTCATAACTAATCAGTTAATAAATACATTTATAAACCACTACTATGAGCATTAGAGTGGTCCAGACTGCAATGCGTGTACTGGTCAATAGAGGGAGTGGCATAGTGGAGGTTCCAAATATGATGTCATTTATAACTACATGTGGACCTTGGAAAAATGTAAAAAAGTGATAAGACTGACATAAATGTATAGATAACTCTATAGCAAAACAACTAAGTCCCCTTTTCTGACCCCCCCCCCCCCCCCCGGTTCCCCATTCTGATCTCCCCCCCCCCCCCCAGGTTCCCCATTCTGATCCCCCCCCACAGGTCCCCTATTCTGATCTCCCACCCCCCGCACCAGTATCCTGCCGCTCCCCCCAGTTCCCCTCTTTTTGATCTCTCACCCCTGGGTCCAGCATTCTGATCCCGCCCAGGTCCACCATTCTGATCTCCCACCCCCAGGTCCAGCATTCTGATCCCGCCCAGGCCCCCCATTCTGATCTCCCCTCCCCAGGTTCCCCATTCTGATCCCCTCCCAGGTCCCCCATTCTGATCCCTCCCCCCCCCCCCCAGGTCCCCCATTCAGATCTCCCCTCCCAGGTCCCCAATTCTGATCCCCTCCCAGGTCCCCCATTCTGATCTCCTCCCCCCCCCAGGTCCCCCATTCAGATCTCCCACCCCAGGCCCCCATTCTGATTCCCTCTCCAGGTACCCCATTCTGATCTCCTCCCCCCCAGGTCCCCCATTCAGATCTCCCACCCCAGGCCCCCATTCTGATTCCCTCTCCAGGTACCCCATTCTGATCTCCTCCCCCCTGGTCCCCCACTCCAATCCCCCCCCCCCCTCAGGTCCCCCATTCTAATCTCCTCCCCTCCCCCAGGTCTGTATAAAACTCTTTCTGCTTCTACTGTATATCATTCTTGATATATATGGAGGTAGCTGTACTAATCCGGTAACACGACTTCAGCGTGCATGCCGAAGGGGTGCCAACGTACAGGCTAGAAGCGCACACGCGCAATAGCGCGCCCCTACCAGCTTCCCTCCTCTCTCCCCCTGTATCCCTGAGGTTCTCTGTCACTGGCAGCTCTCTTTGTTGTGTTTGCCTGTTGTCCCCATTCTTCCTGTCATGGACATCTCTCTCTCCTCTGTCCCTTGCCTGTACCTCTTCCTGTTCTCTCTCCCTTCTTCTACCCGCTTGTTCTCTCCTCTCTGTCACACATCTCTCCCTCCTCCCATGCACACATATTACTTACCCTATTCCATCGGCAATAGTGCGCCCCGATATCTACGCTTGCCATCTGTGAACTGAGGGCTACACACAGGTAGGGCAGCTCTCGGGGTGTTACTGCTCCTCACCAGGCCTGGCTGCGCCACATTAGTCAGGGCGCACTGTTGCCCGTGGCATGGGGTAAGTAATTGTCTTCGCCTCTCCCCCTCTTGCCTTTCCCCGCTTCCCTCTTGTCTTCACCTCTCCCCTTTTGGCTTATCCCCTCCTTCTCTTGTCTTCATCACTCTCCCTCTTGTCTTCATCTATACCCTTGTTGTCTTTCCCCCTCCTGTCCTGTCTTCACTTCTCCCCTCTTGTCTTTACTTCTCCCCTTTTGCCTTACCCCCTCCCCCTCTTGTACTTGCCTCTCCCCTCTTGCCTTCCTCCACCTACCTCCTGTCATGCAGGCCCAGACTAAACATATATACACATATGTTTTTCTGTGTATATATGTTTTCTATAATATGTTTTGTTGATTCCCCCTATATGCATTTACCTGATGATGTCAGATGCTGCCTTCACTCTCTCTGCATCGCTGTTTACGTTGGACTGAGGGTTTCTTCTCGTATTAGTGTTTTTGTGCTCTTTGTGCCTTATCCGTTTATCTGTCATTTAGGGATTATTTTGACTAGCTTTTCTCAGTATAGATGTATACTTTTGATTATAGGAGTGTCATGGACTGGGCCTGCATGAGTGCTGCCGGCACTGGGGAGCTACAGTTCATTGAGGGAACCATGAATGCCAACATGTACTGTGACATACTGAAGCAGAGCATGATCCCCTCCCTTCGGAGACTGGGCGCAGGGCAGTATTCCAACATGATAACGACCCCAAACACACCTCCAAGACTACCACTGCCTTGCTAAAGAAGCTGAAGGCAAAGGTGATGGACTGGCCAAGCATGTCTCCAGACCTAAACCCTATTGAGCATCTGTGGGGCATCCTCAAACAGACGGTGGGGGAGTGCAAGGTCTCTAACATCCACCAGCTCTGTGATGTCATCATGGAGGAGTGGAAGAGGACTCCAGTGGCAACCTGTGAAGCTCTGGTGAACTCCATGCCCATGAGGGTTAAGGCAGTGCTGGAAAATAATGGTGGCCACACAAAATATTGACACTTTGGGCCCAATTTGGACACTTCCACTTAGGGGTGTACTCACTTTTGTTGCCAATGGTTTAGACATTAATGGCTGTGTGTTGAGTTATTTTGGGGGACAGCAGATTTACACTGATATACAGGCTGTACACTTACTACTTTACATTGTAGCAGAGGGGCATTTCTTCAGTGTTGTCACATGAAAAGATAAAATGAAATATTTACATGTAAGGGGTGTACTCACTTTTGTGAGATACTGTATCTATCATAACTATCTTTTTTCTACCCTCTGTCTCTCTCATACCCCGTATCTCCGACTTCTGTCTGTCTCTTGTCTTAGTCTAACTCTCTCTCTTCTATGTTTCTCCTCCTCTTATTCTTCCCCTTTTCTCTAACCATCTTTCTGTCATCCATTCTTCTACCTTTTGTCTCTTTTTCCCTCTTCCCTCTCTTCCTTTTCCTCTCATACTATTTTTTTCTTCCGCCCTCTCTTCTTTCATCTTCCTCTGTCCTCCTTTTCTTAAAATCTTCCACTCTGTTTCTCACTCATTCTGTTTTTTCTTCTGTCCCCAAGATTTCTTATTCCTACCTATACTGTCTCATTCCCTTCTCCTTCTCTCTCTCTATCTCTTCCTCTTCCATTTTCTCTTTCTCCTGCCTTCCTTTCCTAATCCCATTTGGCGCCATCTATTTCCTCCATGTATTTTCTCTTACTCTTTCTGTTCCCTCTTCTCTCCTATTTCCTTTTTCCCTATCCCTTTTCTCCTTTCTCTCTCTCTCTCCCCATCTCACTTTTGCCTCTCCTTTTTTCTTCTCCGCGTCTCTTGCTGCCTTTTTTCCCTATTATTCATCTTTATTTGAACCATTTATTGCCATCAGCCAATCACAATGGAATATACCCACACGTACTGATTGGTGAAGACATCTGCGCCTTCCCATTGGCTGTAATATTGATTGATATTAACAGTAGCCAATGAGAATGTGCAAGTCCTTCACCAATCAGTACGTGAGGGTGTATTTCATTGTGATTGGCTATTGTGCAACCAATCAGAATGCGCAGAGGCTCCAACCAATCACCCTGTGGGGGTGTATTCCATTGTGATTGGCTGAAGGCATCTGCGCCTTGTGATTGGTTTAAATAAAGATTGACAGGTGCATTATCCAATCAGAGTGGGATTTTAGGGTGTATCCCTTTGTGATTGGTTCACACATTGGCGCCCTCCTGATTGGGTAAATTAGATAGACAGCGTTTTCAACCAATCAGAAGGCGCCATTGCTTATTTTCTTCCGGAAAAGACTCCGGGAGCCTCATTAGCGTCGGGGATGTCCCGGAGTGCGGATGTAAGTATATATATATATATATATATATATATATATATATATATATATATTTTTATACAGGGCGTGGCAGAAGAGGATCCGGAGGAGGCCGGAGACATCGCGGGAAGGTAAGTAGAATGTAGATTATGTTTATTTTATTTTGATGTATGTGTATTATTGTTGTGTTTTTTTTAACAGGTGCCGCGCCGGAGAAGGATTAAAAGAATAAGGACGGGACATGCTGGAAAGGTGAGTAGAATATTTAGAATGTATAGAATGTATAGAATGTTTATTTATGTACAGTAAACGTGTTGCAGTAATTTTTTTTTCTTTTTCCGTAGGTGGCTGATCTCAATGGACATCTGCAAAGGTAAGTGGTCTTAATAATTTTATTTTAGCTTAGAATTAGATTAGTTTATATATATAATAGCATTTATTGTATGTTAGCTAGGGGTATGCGTTTTATATAAATAGCATAGGATGTATTGCATATTAAATTGTGGTATTTATTTAGATAGAATGGGGATGTATTATTATATAGATAGGATGTATATTAGATTATGCTATTTATTTAGATAGATTGTGTGATGTATATTAGATAGGCGTGTTTTGTATTGTATAGTATTTGTATTGTATTGTATTTGTATTTGTATTGTATGTATTTGTATTGTATGTATTTGTATTGTATGTATTTCCTTTTCAGGTGTGTAATTTTTTTTTCTGTAGTGAGGGGGGGGGGTTGTAATGTTCTTTTTTTATTATTTGTGACTTAGGTTTTTCTATTTTCTGTAATGTAGTTTATTTATTTTTTGTGAGTTAAGTTTTTTATTACATGTAATGTAGATTTTTTTTGTGTGACTTTAGGCTTTTTTATTTTCTGTAATTAGAGTGGTGGGGGTTAATAGGGGGTAGGTAGTGTAGGTGTTAATAGGTTAGTGTAGAGGGTATTTAGTTGATATTTAATGTTTTATTGGGGGGGTATAGTGCAGTGTAGTGTTTATACTTAGTGTCATGATGGTCCTTGAGGACCATCATGGCACTTATGTGGTTAATGTAGTGTTGTAACAGGCCCATAATGGTCTTAATATACCCTTATGGGACTGATGGGGTTAAATAGAGGCTTATGGGGGTCTGTATTAATGAAGGGCTTATGGGGGTCTATATTGACCCCCATGAGTGACAGGGTTAATGAAGGGCTTATGGGGGTCTATATTGACCCCCATGAGTGACAGGGTTAATGAGGGGTTTATGGAGGTCTTTATTTACCCCCATGAGTGACAGGGTTAATGAAGGGCTTATGGGGGTCTATATTGACCCCCATGAGTGACAGGGTTAATGAGGGGTTTATGGGGATCTGTATTGACCCCCATGATTGACAGGGTGACAGTGTATATATTTTTTCTTTTACAACAGGTCCTTTAAGGACCTTTACGGTCCTTTAAGGACCTGTAATGCGGGAATTTTGAATTTTGATTGCAGCGGGGGTCCCTGATCGCGTGCAATCGGGACCCCCACTGCGATGGTTAATGTGGGGTTAATGCAGGGCTCCGAGCTTATCTCGGATCCCCTGGTGTTAATGCACCATGCCACTTAAAAAATGGCTAAGCAAGAAGAAAAATGGCGGACTAAAAAAATGAAAACGAGGCTAAAAGACACAGAGACGCGAAAATCACCGCCAGGCACGTTTGAGTTAGCCAGCAACGTAGCACATAGAAAATATACCATTACAACGGGCGGAAAATGCTTGCACTGGAGAAGGGACTTGCAACCCAGTAACTTTGCTAAGATATTCAGTAACTTTGCTAAGATATTTTTATGGACAGGCACAACCAGAGACCTAATAATATGGCACTGGAAGATGAGAACCTCAGTTCAGAAGATGCCTACCACATTACTGAGGAAGAGCAATGGGTGAATTTAAGTGGCACCAGATCTAATGAAGTGGCTGAGCCGAGAGAATACCCAGCTGCGGATGTGTCTGGAGGGGAAAGGAAAGTCCGGCTGCAAAGATCAATTCAGCACAGGAACCTGGACTGTTAGAACTATGATCTAAGGCAAAGTAGATGTGGACAAGAATGAGATGACAAGGTTAAACATTGATATCCTGGGAATTAGTGAACTTAAATGGACTGGAATGGGACATTCACATCAGATAACCACCAGATCTTCTACTGTGGTCCAGAATCCCGCAGACAAAATGGATTAACCCTCATAGTCAATCAAAGGTTGGCCAAAGCAGTGCTCGGTTACAATCAAATAAATGACAGAAGGATTTCAATTGGAATTCATGACAAGCAATTTAATATCACAGTGATCCAAGTCTATCCTCCAACCACGGATGCTGAAGAGGCTGAAGTTGTCCAGTTCTACGAAGACATTCAAACACGTGTTTCGGTCCTAAGTCCTACAGGGCTTGCGTTGAGAGCCTGCAGCACTCCTCGCGAGCCTTGCAATGAGCGTCTTTGGCGCTCATTGCAGCCTAACTCCCCTGGGCCTCGCGATGGGCGCTTGCGGTGCTCATTGCAGCCTAAGTCCCACGAGCCTCGCAGGCCCATGGGTCAACTGCTTGTCTAGCTTTGCAAGGCTC
Source organism: Discoglossus pictus (assembly GCA_027410445.1). Lineage (NCBI taxonomy): Eukaryota > Metazoa > Chordata > Amphibia > Anura > Alytidae > Discoglossus > Discoglossus pictus. The sequence continues at coordinate 83,174,941 of CM050172.1, forward strand.
GCATTTGCGGCCCTCGCTGTGCGAGGTCCTCAAAGCGTGTCCAACACTGCAAACGTTCCGAACATTCATAGATCCACAACTATTATAGTGACTAGCAACTTGCCCGTCAAAAATAACGGCAATAAAATGTGAATCCTGGCAATGCTGTTTGCCACACAATGGGAGCCTCTCCCCTTCTACTTAACTGGCCTCGCAATGAGCTCCTTCAGCGCTCATTGTGCGTCTCTCCCTCTGTCTACTTCCTCCCTTGTGTCTCCTTTCCCCCTCCTCTCCCTCCCTTGTGTTCTCCCCCCCCCCTGTGTTTTTACCCCCTCTCCCCCCTGTGTCTTCCCCACCTGCCCCCCTGTGTCTCTTTCCCCACCTCTCCCTCCCCTGTGTCTCTTGCCCCCTCTTCCTCCACTGTGTCTCTTCCCCCACTCTCCCTTCCCTGTGTCTCTTGCCCCCTCTCCCTCCCCTGTGTCTCTTGCACCCCTCTCCCTCCCCTGTGTCTCTTTTCCACCCTGGGTCTCTTTCCCCTGTGTCTCTTCCCCCCCATTTCCCTCCCCTGTGTCTCTCCCCCTCCTCTCCCTCCCATGTGTCTCTCCCCCCCTTTCCCTCCCCTGTGTGTCTACCCCCCTTCCCCTGTGTCTCTCCCCTGTCCATCCCCTGTATGTCTCCTCCCCTGTGTCTCTACCCCCTCCTCTCACGCCCCATTTTCTCTACCCCCTCCTCTCACGCCCCATTTTCTCTCCCCCCTCCGCTCACTCCCCTGTGTCTCTCCCCCCTCCTCTCACTCCCCTGTGTCTCTCCCCCCTCTTCTCACTCCCATGTGTCTCCCCCTCTCCTTTGTGTCCCTCCCCCCTCTCCTTCCCCTGTGTCTCTCCCCCTCCTCTCCCCCTCTGTGTGTCTACCCCTCTCCTCTCCCACCCCTGTGTGTCTCCCCCTCCACTGTGTCTCTTCACCCTCCTCTCCCTCCCCTGTGTCTCTCCCCCCTCCTTTGTGTACCCCCCTCCTTTCTTTCTCCCCCCCTCCTCTGTGTCTCCCCCCTCTCCTCTGTGTCTCCCCCCCTCTCCTCTCTGTCTTCCCCCTCCTTCCCTGTGTGTCTCCCCTCCTCCTCTTTCTCTCCTCCCCCTCTCTCTCTCCTCCTCCTCTCTCTCTCTTCTCCTCTGTCTCGGCGCGCCGCAATGCGCATGTACGCCCCACCGCATTACTGATGGGCAAGTGCGGCCCGTTGCACAAAGCGCATGCGTGCTCCTTTGTGGGAATCATAGTTGTCAAACTGCGATTTGTCAATTTTCTCTAACATTTTGTGTGCTGCTCCTTTACGCTAATGTGAGACTTATTATGCTAATTTGTAGCTCAAAGTGAGGGTGGGGATGCAACTGCATGATATCATTCCATAGCCGAAAACAAACAAGCTGACATCAAATAAACTAATTTGCATAGTAATACAGTACAAACAATACTAAATATCTCAATTATGTTTTATTTTAGGAAAAAATTGCTAGTACAATGTATACATTGTGTTTCATGCACTTTTTCAAAAGTCTTGCTTTTGGAGTGAGAGAGTTGCTTGAAATTAAACTACTTCTTGTAACATTGTCTAGGAGTTGTTACATTGTTGCATGTTTCCTTCAATCTCACAAAGACTTTTTTTTTTATTTCTTTACTGTTATTTCATTGTGATATAAACTGTGCACAGATATTAAAAATCCCCCCCGCCATCTTGATCCCCCCAGCCGGAGCTCTGCTGCGCCTCCTCGTGAGGGTTCTTTCCCCATCAGCAGTTTTGAAAAGCGAACTGATGCAAATCATCATTCCATCAAAAGATCAAATGCATTAAGCCAGGATCCAGGTTTGATTGATGTGTATACATATTAAATGTTTTCCGACTCATTTGCCGATTTCCTGCTGATATCTGAGGAAACTTTGCAGTGAAAAAGGTGATGTCTCTTTTGTAAAAAGAATATTAAATTCAGGCAACTTTAAGAAATAGTAATGCAAAAAAAAAAAAATGGCTGTATTACAGGTTAACCTTTGTTAGGTTATAGTATATCTAAATTAAAGAGCTACTAGCAACGATACAATAAAGTTTCATTTGTTTATTTAAATAGATATGGATTTTACTAGATATATAATATCCCTACGCATCTATTTACTTTTATGTACTTTATTTTATTAAGAAGTGCTTATAAGCCCTGTTTTTACAGCCTGAAATGAAACAAATAGTCCCTGTATGGGTCTGCCCTCTGCAGCTCATAAAGACACATACTCTGCTAAACAAGCTGTGTCTCATTCTAACCAATTAGTGACCATCTCTCCGCAACATTCAAAGACGTAGTCCCTGATAGGCTAGAACACTACACTGCCCAATCCGGCACTACAGACACTGTGTCTGCAGGGACTATTTGTATGATTTTAAGTAGTAAAAACAGAGCTTATCAGCACTTCTTAATAAAATAAGGTACATAAACGTACTCTGCAGAAGCCGTCACATGCAAAACACGTGTGTCCGGCTTACTGACGTCAGACGCTAAATGGGAGCACCGGCGAGCACCACTGGCTGCATTACTCTCATTACTATACATATTGCTTAGTTCTATTTGGCTACAAGCTTAGCAATAGCACAGTGTAGGGACAGCCATTTATAGGAGATAGAGGAGAATTGGTGGACCCTTTAAACCACCAAATCAGTGACCAGATGTTAAGCTGGCTAGGGGCGGATCTACCAGAGGTGCAGTGTACAAGTGCCCTCCTCTGGGGTGGGGGGGCAATGCTGTGGAATTTTTGGGGGGCATTTAATTTTTTATGTAGTGTATGGGCTCCCTCACCCTGGCCAAACCTTCATGGCCCCCCCTGGTCCCCTCCTGTCCCCCTTTCCCCCTAGGCCTTTCCTGAGCCCCCTCGGCCTCCATGTCCGCAGGCTGGAAATTGGTGTCCGCCTGTTTCAAAAAGAACATTTCTATTGAAGCTCCAAGAGGTGGCAGTGTGGAGCAGTTCAGCATGCTGGGGATGTGTATCAGGGAAGAGATGAGAAAGCAAGGGCTGCAAAGTGACAGCAAGGTACAGGGGAGATGGGTTCTGTGAGAAGATTGTTTGGTGCTGTGTGGGGATGAATGCTGATTGGGGTAGCTGCTGACAAGACTGGGTTTTATGGTTATATATAGGGATGGATGCTAAGAGGGTGGGTGCTGTATGTGGGTGAATGTTGAGAGGGACTGGGTAATATGTGGAGACAGTACACATATAGAGAGGGGGATGGGGAAGGACACTGCGTGAAGTGGTACCCGGGGTGGCCCCAGCGCAATCAAAATACATTTTACACCGGGGCCCTCCATTCTCTAGCTCCACCATTGAAAAATATATTGTTATATTTTCTTCTAAAATTGTATTCCCAATACTGTTCTTTTTGTTCAATTTCTTATAATTTTGATAATAATTTACACTATATGCTTCAGTTTTATGTAATTATTGCAGTTATTGATAAGCACACACAGGAATTTTATCCTTTTTTGCTATTAACTTTATCTAAGGTGATTCATTTTCTTTTGCAGTGGGGTGAAAAGCAATAAAAGCCAGTTGATTCAATCAGCATAATCACAAATGTTTATATTCATTAAAGCTTCATTATTATTACAGTAAACTCCCGGTTATCCAGCACCTAACCAACCGGCACTCTCAAGCAACCGGCACCGGCATCAGTTCCCCATTTTAAATGTACTCCCGCTTAACCGGCGAAACCGGCACTATCCGGAGTTCGAGACGGCAAAAAAGAAAATGCTAACTTTTTTTCTAATTATTTTTTCTGGGCCTAAATGGCCCAGTTTAGGTGCTAATACCTTTTTAAAGGCATTTTGAGGGGTTTAAGGGTCCTTTAGACCCTTACATTTGGGGACTCACGATTAACCGGAAACTACACTTATCCGTCAATAGGGAGTCCCCGTGGGTGGCGGATAACGGGGAGTTTACTGTATTATTATTTTTCTCATTAATCACCGGCATACTCTCCCTGCATACCCCTCCCAACAATGAGAGTGAAATAATAATCTTGGATAAAGTTACTTGCAGGATCTTTTTCAGGTAATTTAATCTCAGTTATCTAACACATCCACTAATAGCTACCAATTATATTTATTTATATGTGCACTGTTTATTTCTGCAATATGTGACTTTTTGCATGCTTTGCCCATTATCTACACACGCTGCTTCCTAGATATTTGTGTATTTTTGTCGTCTTTTTAATGCTGTCTGAATTGGAGTTGCATTTCTTGCAATCACTTCTCCATCTCCCCTTTGATCATGGCGTTTGTCCTCCTTCCTGCATTGACATCCTGACACTGTGTCATCGTCAGCTTTGATCCCGTCCTTATATATTAACCTTAACGTCAATGCACTGAGGCTAATGGCTCCCAACCCCCTGTCACTCAGCTATTTGCCAATATCGTGTTTTTCTCTTTGTTTTGCTTGGGCAACCTTTCAAATACCTGCCCAGGTTTGAGGGCAAATCAATAATAGACATCTGTATGTAAGAGACACAATCACCAGAAATACACTAATCATTACAAGATTAAAAGAAGAAAAATAGACAGTTCTGTTATTTTAATTATTTTCTCATCATTCTGAACACAATTTGCATGTTGCCATGATATTATGTCCTCTCAAGCCTTTATTAGCTATTTTTTTCTGTTTTATGTAATAGCATATTGATTTAATAGGATTTAAAGAAAATGTGAATGGGGTAGAATTTTATGGTGTTGTGTGAATGATTCATTTATGAAGTTTTTGGTTTGAAAATCTAACTGGGATGATGTCACTAGAGTTATAATTAGGTATAAACGTGACACATTTTCAGGAAAGTTGATGGGATAGATTTAAATCCCCCCACAGCTTCCTCTCTTGTATCCTCCATCTCTTTCCCTCCTTTATCCCTTATCTTTCCTTCTCCTGCATCTTCACTCTTTTTGTCTCCTGTATCCCCCATTATCCCTCTACTGTATCCTCCATCTCTTCCTCTCCGGTCTCTCGCATCACTGCCTCTCCTGTATTCTCCATCTCTTCCTCTCCGGTATCTTGCATCACTCCCTCTCCTGTATCCTCCATCTCTTCCTCTCCGGTATCTTGCATCACTCCCTCTCCTGTATCCTCCATCTCTTCGTCTCTGGTATCTTGCATCACTCCCTCTCCTGTATCCTCCATCTCTTCCTCTCTGTTATCTTGCATCACTCCCTCTCCTGTATCCTCCATCTCTTCCTCTCTGGTATCTTTCATCACTGCCTCTCCTGTATCCTCCATCTCTTCCTTTCCGGTAACTTGCGTCACTCCCTCTCCTGTATCCTCCATCTCTTCCTTTCCGGTATCTTGCGTCACTCCCTCTCCTGTATCCTCCATCTCTTCCTCTCCGGTCTCTCGCATCACTCTCTCTCCTGTATCCTCCATCTCTTCCTCTCCGGTATCTTGCATCACTCCCTCTCCTGTATCCTCCATCTCTTCCTCTCCGGTATCTTGCGTCAATCCCTCTCCTGTATCCTCCATCTCTTCCTCTCTGTTATCTTGCATCACTCCCTCTCCTGTATTCTCCATCTCTTCCTCTCTGTTATCTTGCATCACTCCCTCTCCTGTATCCTCCAGTTCGTCCTCTTTGGTATCTCGCGTCACTCCCTCTCCTGTATCCTCCATCTCTTCCTCTCCGGTATCTTGCGTCACTCCGTCTCCTGTATCCTCCATCTCATCCTCTCCGTTATCTTGCATCACTCCCTCTCCTGTATCCTCCATCTTTTCGTCTCTGGTATCTTGCATCACTCCCTCTCCTGTATCCTCCATCTCTTCCTCTCCAGTATCTTGCGTCACTCCCTCTCCTGTATCCTCCATCTCTTCCTCTCGAGTATCTTCCATCACTCCCTCTCCTGTATCCTCCATCTCTTCCTCTCCAGTATCTTGCATCACTCCCTCTCCTGTATCCTCCATCTCTTCCTCTCAGGTATCTTGCATTACTCCCTCTCCTGTATCCTCCATCTCATCTTCTCCGTTATCTTACATCACTCCCTCTCCTGTATCCTCCATCTCTTCCTCTCCGGTATATTGCGTCACTCCCTCTCCTGTATCATCCATCTCACCCTCTCCGTTATCTTGCATCACTCCCTCTCCTGTATCCTCCATCTCTTCCTCTCCGGTGTCTTGCATCACTCCCTCTCCTGTATCCCCCATCTCTTCCTCTCTGGTATCTTGCGTCACTGCCTCTTCTGTATCCCCCATCTCACCCTCACCGTTATCTTGCATCACTCCCTCTCCTGTATCCTCCATCTCTTCCTCTCTGGTATCTTGCATCACTCCCTCTCCTGTATCCCCCATCTCTTCCTCTCTGGTATATTGCATCACTCCCTCTCCTGTATCCTCCATCTCTTCCTCTCTGGTATCTTGCATCACTCCCTCTCCTGTATCCTCCATCACATCCTCTCCGTTATCTTGCATCACTCCCTCTCCTGTATCCTCCATCTCTTCCTCTCTGGTATCTTGCATCACTCCCTCTCCTGTATCCTCTATCTTGTCCTCTTTTGTATGGTCAATATCTTCTTCTCCTATATCCTCCATTTCTTCCTTTCCTCTATTCTCCATCTCGTCTTCTCTTGTATCTTTCATCAGTTCCTCTCCTGTATCCCCATCTCTATCTTCACTGTATCCTCCGTCTCTTCCTCTTTTTTATCCTCCATCTCTCTCTCACCTATATCCCCCACCTCTTTCCCTCCTGTATCCCCTTTCTCTTCCCTTTGTATACCACCAAATCTCCCTCTCCTTTATCTGCCATGTCTTCCTCTTCTGTATCTGTAATCTCTATCGCTCCTTTGCCCCATCTCTCCCTATCTTATATCTCCCATTTCTTAATTTCCTCTATGTCAAATCACTTCCTCTCCTGTATCCCCCATTTCTCCCTATCTTGTATCCCCACCTCTCTCTCTCCTACATTCCTTGTCTCTCCCTCTCCACCTCTCCCTCCTGTACCACCACCTCTTCCTCTCCTATATCCCCCATCTCTACCGATCCCATATCCCCTTCCTCTCCTATATCCCCCATCTCTACCTATCCCATATCCCCTACCTCTCCTGTATACCTCATCTCTACCGCTCCTGAATCCCACATCTCTTCCTCTCCGGGATCCCCATCTCTCCCTCTCCTGTATCCCCCATATCTCCCTCTCCTGTATCCTCCATCTCTTCCTCTCCTGTATTCCCCATCTCTCCCTCTCCTGCATTCCACCTCTCCTTTATCACCATCCCTTCCATTCCTGTAACCCCCATCCCTTCCGCTCTTGTACCCCCATCTTTCCCTATCCTATATTTATCACTTGTCCCTCCTGTATACCCATCTCTAACTCTCCTGTATCCTACAACCACTCTCTCTCCTGCATCCCCAACTGTCCCTCTCCTGTATTCCCATTTTTTTCCTCTCCTGCATCTCACCTCTCCCTCTCCTTTACCGCTATCCCTACCTCCCCTGTATGCCCCATCCCTTCCACTCCTGTATCCCCATGCCTTCTTCTCATGTACCACCATCCCTTCCTCTTCTGCATCCCTCATCCTTTTCTCTCCTGTTTCCCTCATCACTCCCTCTCCTGCATCCCCATCCCTACCACTCCTGTAAGCTTCATCACTCCCTCTCCTGCACCCCACCTCTCCATCTCCTATATCTCTCACTTCTCCCTCCTGTGTCCCCATCTCTAGCTCTCCTGTATCCCTCATCATTCTCTATCCTGCACCTGCACCTCTCCCTCTTCTATATCTCTCACCTCTCCCTCCTGTATCACCATCTCTTCCTCTCCCGTATCCCTCATCATTCCCACTGCTGCACCCCCACTGCTCCCTTTCATATATCTCTCACCTTTCCCTCCTGTATCGCCATCTCTTCCTCTCCTCTATCCTCCTTCATCACTCCCTCTCCTGCACCCCCAGCTCTCCCTCTTCTATATCTCTCACCTCTCCCTCATGTATCCCCATCTCCTGCTCTCCTGCACCCCAACTTCTCTAGCTCTCCTGTACCCCCCATCACTTCCTCTCCTACATCCCCACCTCTCCCTCTTCTATATCTCTCACCTCTCCCTCATGTATCCCCATTTCCTGCTCTCCTGCACCCCAACTTCTCTAGCTTTCCTGTACCCCTCATCACTTCCTCTCCTACATCCCCACCTCTCCCTCTTCTATATCTCTCACCTCTCACTCTTCTATATCTCTCACCTCTCCCTCTTATGTACCCCATCTCTTCCTCTCCTGTATCCCTCATCACTCCCTCTGCTGCACCCCCACCTCTCCTGTAACTCTCACCTCTCCCTCTTCTGTATCCCCATCTCTTCCTCTCCTGTATCCCTCATCACTCCCTCTCCTGCACCCCCACCTCTCCCTCTCCTATATCTCTCACCTCTCCCACTTCTGTATCACCATCTCTTCCTCTCCTGTATCCCTCATCACTCCCTCTCCTGCATCCCTACCTCTCCCTCTTGTATATCATCATCTCTTCCTCTCCTGCATCCCTACCTCTCCCACTTGTATATCACCATCTCTTCATTTCCTGTATCACCATCTCTTCCTCTTCTGCTTCCCCACCTCTTCCTCTCCTGTATCCCCATCTCTTCCTCTTCTGCATCCCCACCTCTCCCTCTCCTGCACCCCCACCTCTTCCTCTCCTGTATCCCCATCTCTTCCTCTTCTGCATCCCCACCTCTCCCTCTCCTGTACCCCCACCTCTTCCTCTCCTGTATCCCCATCTCTTCCTCTCCTGTATCCCCATCACTTCCTCTCCTACACTCCTACCTCTCCCTCTTGTGTATCCCCATCTCTTCCTCTCCTGTATCCTCATCTATTCCTCTCCTGCACCCCCACCTCTCCCTCTTGTGTACCCCCACCTCTTCCTCTCCTGTATCACCATCTCTCCCTCTCCTGCACCCCCACCTCTCCCTCTCGTGTATCCACACCTCTTCCTCTCCTGTATCCCCATCTCCTCCTCTTCTACATCTTCACCTCTCCCTCTCCTGCATCCCCACCTCTCCCTCTCGTGTATCCCCATCTCTTCCTCTCCTGTATCCCCATCTCTTCCTCTTCTGTATCCCCATCTCTTCCTCTTCTGCATCCCCACCTATCCCTCTCCTGCATCCCCGCCACTCCCCTCCCTCTCCTGCACCCCCACCTCTCCCTCTTGTATATCCCCATATCTTCCTCTCCTGTATCCCCCATCACTTCCTCTCCTGCATCCCTACCTCTCCCTCTTGTGTATCCCCATCTCTTGCTCTCCTGTATCCCCCATCACTCCCTCTCCTGCACCCCCACCTCTCCCCCTTGTGTATCCCTCATCACTCCCTCTCCTACACCACTACCTCTCCCTCTTGTGTATCCCTCATCACTCACTCTCCTACACCCCTACCTCTCCCTCTTGTATATCCCCATATCTTCCTCTCCTACACCCCTACCTCTCCCTCTTGTATATCCCCATCTCTTCCTCTCCTGCATCCCTACCTCTCCCTCTTGTATATCCCCATCTCTTCCTCTCCTGTATCCCCCATCACTCCCTCTCCTGCACCCCCACCTCTCCCTCTTGTGTATCCCTCATCACTCCCTCTCCTACACCCCTACCTCTCCCTCTTGTATATCCCCATCTCTTCCTCTCCTACACCCCTACCTCTCCCTCTTGTATATCCACATCTCTTCCTCTCCTACACCCCTACCTCTCCCTCTTGTATATCCACATCTCTTCCTCTCCTGCATCCCTACCTCTCCCTCTTGTATATCACCATCTCTTCCTCTCCTGTATCACCATCTCTCCCTCCTCTGCACCCCCACCTCTCCCTCTCGTGTATCCCCACCTCTTCCTCTCCTGTATCCCCATCTCTTACTCTCCTGTATCCCCATCACTTCCTCTCCTGCACCCCCACCTCTCCCTCTCCTGTATCCCCATCTCTTCCTCTCCTGTATCCCCATCTCTTCCTCTTCTGCATCCCCACCTCTCCCTCTCCTGCACCCCCACCTCTCCCTCTCGTGTATCCCCACCTCTTCCTCTCCTGTATCCCCATCTCTTCCTCTTCTGCATCCCCACCTCTCCCTCTCCTGCACCCCCACCTCTCCCTCTCGTGTATCCCCACCTCTTCCTCTCCTGTATCCCCATCTCTTCCTCTCCTGTATCCCCATCTCTTCCTCTTCTGCATCCCCACCTCTCCCTCTCCTGCACCCCCACCTCTCCCTCTCCTGTATCCCCACCTCTTCCTCTCCTGTATCCCCATCTCTTCCTCTTCTGCATCCCCACCTCTTCCTCTCCTGCACCCCCACCTCTCCCTCTCGTGTATCCCCATCTCTTCCTCTCCTGTATCACCATCTCTTCCTCTTCTGCATCCCCACCCCTCTCTCTCCTGCACCCCCACCTCTCCCTCTTGTGTACCGCCACCTCTTCCTCTCCTGTATCACCGTCTCTTCCTCTTCTGCATCCCCACCCCTCCCTCTCCTGCACCCCCACCTCTCCCTCTCGTGTATCCCCATCTCTTTCTCTCCTGTATCCCCATCTCTTCCTCTTCTGCATCCCCACCTCTCCCTCTCCTGCACCCCCACCTCTCCCTCTCGTGTATCCCCTCCTCTTCCTCTCCTGTATCCCCATCTCTTCCTCTTCTGCATCCCCTCCCCTCCCTCTCCTGCACCCCCACCTCTCCCTCTCGTGTATCCCCATCTCTTCCTCTCCTGTATCCCCATCTCTTCCTCTTCTGCATCCCCACCTCTCCCTCTCCTGCACCCCCACCTCTCCCTCTCGTGTATCCCCTCCTCTTCCTCTCCTGTATCCCCATCTCTTCCTCTCCTGTATCCCCATCTCTTCCTCTTCTGCATCCCCACCTCTCCCTCTCCTGCACCCCCCACCTCTCCCTCTCATGTATCCCCATCTCTTCCTCTCCTGTATCCCCATCTCTTCCTCTTCTGCATCCCCACCTCTCCCTCTCCTGCACCCCCACCTCTTCCCCTTGTGTATCCCCACCTCTTCCTCTCCTGTATCCCCATCTCTTACTCTCCTGTATCCCCCATCACTTCCTCTCCTGCATCCCTACCTCTCCCTCTTGTATATCCCCATCTCTTCCTCTCCTGTATCCCCCATCATTCCCTCTCCTGCATCCGTACCTCTCCCTCTTGTGTATCCCTCATCACTCCCTCTCCTACACCCCTACCTCTCCCTCTTGTATATCCCCATATCTTTCTCTCCTACACCCCTACCTCTCCCTTTTGTATATCCCCATCTTTTCCTCTCCTGCATCCCTACCTCTCCATCTTGTATATCCCCATCTCTTCCTCTCCTGTATCCCCCATCACTCCCTCTCCTGCACCCCCACCTCTCCCTCTTGTGTATCCCTCATCACTCCCTCTCCTACACCCCTACCTCTCCCTCTTGTATATCCACATCTCTTCCTCTCCTGCATCCCTACCTCTCCCTCTTGTATATCACCATCTCTTCCTCTCCTGTATCACCATCTTTCCCTCTCCTGCACCCCCACCTCTCCCCCTTGTGTATCCCCACCTCTTCCTCTCCTGTATCCCCATCTCTTACTCTCCTGTATCCCCCATCAATTCCTCTCCTGCATCCCTACCTCTCCCTCTTGTATATCCCCATCTCTTCCTCTCCTGTATCCCCCATCATTCCCTCTCCTGCACCCCCACCTCTCCCTCTTGTGTATCCCCACCTCTTCCTCTCCTGTATCCCCATCTCTTACTCTCCTGTATCCCCCATCACTCCCTCTCCTACACCCCTACCTCTCCCTCTTGTATATCCCCATATCTTCCTCTCCTACACCCCTACCTCTCCCTCTTGTATATCCCCATCTCTTCCTCTCCTGCATCCCTACCTCTCCCTCTTGTATATCCCCATCTCTTCCTCTCCTGTATCCCCCATCACTCCCTCTCCTGCACCCCCACCTCTCCCTCTTGTGTATCCCTCATCACTCCCTCTCCTACACCCCTACCTCTCCCTCTTGTATATCCCCATATCTTCCTCTCCTACACCCCTACCTCTCCCTCTTGTATATCCCCATCTCTTCCTCTCCTACACCCCTACCTCTCCCTCTTGTATATCTACATCTCTTCCTCTCCTGCATCCCTACCTCTCCCTCTTGTATATCACCATCTCTTCCTCTCCTGTATCACCATCTCTCCCTCCTCTGCACCCCCACCTCTCCCTCTCGATGTATCCCCACCTCTTCCTCTCCTGTATCCCCATCTCTTACTCTCCTGTATCCCCATCACTTCCTCTCCTGCACCCCCACCTCTCCCTCTCCTGTATCCCCATCTCTTCCTCTCCTGTATCCCCATCTCTTCCTCTTCTGCATCCCCACCTCTCCCTCTCCTGCACCCCCACCTCTCCCTCTCGTGTATCCCCACCTCTTCCTCTCCTGTATCCCCATCTCTTCCTCTTCTGCATCCCCACCTCTCCCTCTCCTGCACCCCCACCTCTCCCTCTCGTGTATCCCCACCTCTTCCTCTCCTGTATCCCCATCTCTTCCTCTCCTGTATCCCCATCTCTTCCTCTTCTGCATCCCCACCTCTCCCTCTCCTGCACCCCCACCTCTCCCTCTCCTGTATCCCCACCTCTTCCTCTCCTGTATCCCCATCTCTTCCTCTTCTGCATCCCCACCTCTTCCTCTCCTGCACCCCCACCTCTCCCTCTCATGTATCCCCATCTCTTCCTCTCCTGTATCCCCATCTCTTCCTCTTCTGCATCCCCACCTCTCCCTCTCCTGCACCCCCACCTCTCCCCCTTGTGTATCCCCACCTCTTCCTCTCCTGTATCCCCATCTCTTACTCTCCTGTATCCCCCATCACTTCCTCTCCTGCATCCCTACCTCTCCCTCTTGTATATCCCCATCTCTTCCTCTCCTGTATCCCCCATCATTCCCTCTCCTGCATCCGTACCTCTCCCTCTTGTGTATCCCTCATCACTCCCTCTCCTACACCCCTACCTCTCCCTCTTGTATATCCCCATATCTTTCTCTCCTACACCCCTACCTCTCCCTTTTGTATATCCCCATCTTTTCCTCTCCTGCATCCCTACCTCTCCCTCTTGTATATCCCCATCTCTTCCTCTCCTGTATCCCCCATCACTCCCTCTCCTGCACCCCCACCTCTCCCTCTTGTGTATCCCTCATCACTCCCTCTCCTACACCCCTACCTCTCCCTCTTGTATATCCCCATATCTTCCTCTCCTACACCCCTACCTCTCCCTCTTGTATATCCCCATCTCTTCCTCTCCTGCATCCCTACCTCTCCCTCTTGTATATCCCCATCTCTTCCTCTCCTGTATCCCCCATCACTCCCTCTCCTGCACCCCCACCTCTCCCTCTTGTGTATCCCTCATCACTCCCTCTCTTACACCACTACCTCTCCCTCTTGTATAACTCCTATATCTTCCTCTCCTACACCCCTACCTCTCCCTCTTGTATATCCACATCTCTTCCTCTCCTGCATCCCTACCTCTCCCTCTTGTATATCACCATCTCTTCCTCTCCTGTATAACCATCTCTCCCTCTCCTGCACCCCCACCTCTCCCTCTCGTGTATCCCCACCTCTTCCTCTCTTGTATCCCCATCTCTTACTCTCCTGTATCCCCATCACTTCCTCTCCTGCACCCCCACCTCTCCCTCTCCTGTATCCCCATCTCTTCCTCTCCTGTATCCCCATCTCTTCCTCTTCTGCATCCCCACCCCTCCCTCTCCTGCACCCCCACCTCTCCCTCTCGTGTATCCCCACCTCTTCCTCTCCTGTATCCCCATCTCTTCCTCTTCTGCATCCCCACCTCTCCCTCTCCTGCACCCCCACCTCTCCCTCTCGTGTATCCCCACCTCTTCCTCTCCTGTATCCCCATCTCTTACTCTCCTGTATCCCCCATCACTTCCTCTCCTACACCCCCACCTCTCCCTCTCGTGTATCCCCACCTCTTCCTCTCCTGTATCCCCATCTCTTCCTCTCCTGTATCCCCATCTCTTCCTCTTCTGCATCCCCACCTCTCCCTCTCCTGCACCCCCACATCTCCCTCTCCTGTATCCCCACCTCTTCCTCTCCTGTATCCCCATCTCTTCCTCTTCTGCATCCCCACCTCTTCCTCTCCTGCACCCCCACCTCTCCCTCTTGTAGATCCACATCTCTTCCTCTCCTGCATCCCTACCTCTCCCTCTTGTATATCACCATCTGTTCCTCTCCTGTATCACCATCTCTCCCTCTCCTGCACCCCCACCTCTCCCTCTCGTGTATCCCCACCTCTTCCTCTCCTGTATCCCCATCTCTTACTCTCCTGTATCCCCATCACTTCCTCTCCTGCACCCCCACCTCTCCCTCTCCTGTATCCCCATCTCTTCCTCTCCTGTATCCCCATCTCTTCCTCTTCTGCATCCCCACCTCTCCCTCTCCTGCACCCCCACCTCTCCCTCTCCTGTATCCCCATCTCTTCCTCTTCTGCATCCCCATCTCTTCCTCTCCTGTATCCCCACCTCTCCCTCTTGTATATCCACATCTCTTCCTCTCCTGTATCCCCATCTCTTCCTCTTCTGCATCCCCACCTCTTCCTCTCCTGCACCCCCACCTCTCCCTCTCGTGTATCCCCATCTCTTCCTCTCCTGTATCCCCATCTCTTCCTCTTCTGCATCCCCACCTCTCCCTCTCCTGCACCCCCCACCTCTCCCTCTCGTGTATCCCCTCCTTTTCCTCTCCTGTATCCCCATCTCTTCCTCTTCTGCATCCCCACCCCTCCCTCTCCTGCACCCCCACCTCTCCCTCTTGTGTATCCCTCATCACTCCCTCTCCTACACCCCTACCTCTCCCTCTTGTATATCCCCATCTCTTCCTCTCCTACACCCCTACCTCTCCCTCTTGTATATCCACATCTCTTCCTCTCCTGCATCCCTACCTCTCCCTCTTGTATATCACCATCTCTTCCTCTCCTGTATCACCATCTCTCCCTCTCCTGCACCCCCACCTCTCCCCCTTGTGTATCCCCACCTCTTCCTCTCCTGTATCCCCCATCACTTCCTCTCCTGCATCCCTACCTCTCCCTCTTGTATATCCCCATCTCTTCCTCTCCTGTATCCCCCATCATTCCCTCTCCTGCACCCCCACCTCTCCCTCTTGTGTATCCCTCATCACTCCCTCTCCTACACCCCTACCTCTCCCTCTTGTATATCCCCATATCTTCCTCTCCTACACCCCTACCTCTCCCTCTTGTATATCCCCATCTCTTCCTCTCCTGCATCCCTACCTCTCCCTCTTGTATATCCCCATCTCTTCCTCTCCTGTATCCCCCATCACTCCCTCTCCTGCACCCCCACCTCTCCCTCTTGTGTATCCCTCATCACTCCCTCTCCTACACCCCTACCTCTCCCTCTTGTATATCCCCATATCTTCCTCTCCTACACCCCTACCTCTCCCTCTTGTATATCCCCATCTCTTCCTCTCCTACACCCCTACCTCTCCCTCTTGTATATCCACATCTCTTCCTCTCCTGCATCCCTACCTCTCCCTCTTGTATATCACCATCTCTTCCTCTCCTGTATCACCATCTCTCCCTCCTCTGCACCCCCACCTCTCCCTCTCGTGTATCCCCACCTCTTCCTCTCCTGTATCCCCATCTCTTACTCTCCTGTATCCCCATCACTTCCTCTCCTGCCCCCCCACCTCTCCCTCTCCTGTATCCCCATCTCTTCCTCTCCTGTATCCCCATCTCTTCCTCTTCTGCATCCCCACCTCTCCCTCTCCTGCACCCCCACCTCTCCCTCTCGTGTATCCCCACCTCTTCCTCTCCTGTATCCCCATCTCTTCCTCTTCTGCATCCCCACCTCTCCCTCTCCTGCACCCCCACCTCTCCCTCTCGTGTATCTCCACCTCTTCCTCTCCTGTATCCCCATCTCTTCCTCTCCTGTATCCCCATTTCTTCCTCTTCTGCATCCCCACCTCTCCCTCTCCTGCACCCCCACCTCTCCCTCTCCTGTATCCCCACCTCTTCCTCTCCTGTATCCCCATCTCTTCCTCTTCTGCATCCCCACCTCTTCCTCTCCTGCACCCCCACCTCTCCCTCTCGTGTATCCCCATCTCTTCCTCTCCTGTATCACCATCTCTTCCTCTTCTTTATCCCCACCCCTCTCTCTCCTGCACCCCCACCTCTCCCTCTTGTGTACCGCCACCTCTTCCTCTCCTGTATCACCGTCTCTTCCTCTTCTGCATCCCCACCCCTCCCTCTCCTGCACCCCCACCTCTCCCTCTCGTGTATCCCCATCTCTTTCTCTCCTGTATCCCCATCTCTTCCTCTTCTGCATCCCCACCTCTCCCTCTCCTGCACCCCCACCTCTCCCTCTCGTGTATCCCCTCCTCTTCCTCTCCTGTATCCCCATCTCTTCCTCTTCTGCATCCCCTCCCCTCCCTCTCCTGCACCCCCACCTCTCCCTCTCGTGTATCCCCATCTCTTCCTCTCCTGTATCCCCATCTCTTCCTCTTCTGCATCCCCACCTCTCCCTCTCCTGCACCCCCACCTCTCCCTCTCGTGTATCCCCTCCTCTTCCTCTCCTGTATCCCCATCTCTTCCTCTCCTGTATCCCCATCTCTTCCTCTTCTGCACCCCCACCTCTCCCTCTCGTGTATCCCCTCCTCTTCCTCTCCTGTATCCCCATCTCTTCCTCTCCTGTATCCCCATCTCTTCCTCTTCTGCATCCCCATCTCTTCCTCTCCTGTATCCCCACCTCTCCCTCTTGTATATCCACATCTCTTCCTCTCCTGTATCCCCATCTCTTCCTCTTCTGCATCCCCACCTCTTCCTCTCCTGCACCCCCACCTCTCCCTCTCGTGTATCCCCACCTCTTCCTCTCCTGTATCACCATTTCTTCCTCTTCTGCATCCCCACCCCTCCCTCTCCTGCACCCCCACCTCTCCCTCTCGTGTATCCCCATCTCTTCCTCTCCTGTATCCCCATCTCTTCCTCTTCTGCATCCCCACCTCTCCCTCTCCTGCACCCCCACCTCTCCCTCACGTGTATCCCCTCCTTTTCCTCTCCTGTATCCCCATCTCTTCCTCTTCTGCATCCCCACCCCTCCCTCTCCTGCACCCCCACCTCTCCCTCTCGTGTATCCCCATCTCTTCCTCTTCTGCATCCCCACCCCTCCCTCTCCTGCACCCCCACCTCTCCCTCTTGTGTATCCCTCATCACTCCCTCTCCTACACCCCTACCTCTCCCTCTTGTATATCCCCATCTCTTCCTCTCCTACACCCCTACCTCTCCCTCTTGTATATCCACATCTCTTCCTCTCCTGCATCCCTACCTCTCCCTCTTGTATATCACCATCTCTTCCTCTCCTGTATCACCATCTCTCCCTCTCCTGCACCCCCACCTCTCCCCCTTGTGTATCCCCACCTCTTCCTCTCCTGTATCCCCATCACTTCCTCTCCTGCATCCCTACCTCTCCCTCTTGTATATCCCCATCTCTTCCTCTCCTGTATCCCCCATCATTCCCTCTCCTGCACCCCCACCTCTCCCTCTTGTGTATCCCTCATCACTCCCTCTCCTACACCCCTACCACTCCGTCTTGTATATCCCCATATCTTCCTCTCCTACACCCCTACCTCTCCCTCTTGTATATCCCCATCTCTTCCTCTCCTGCATCCCTACCTCTCCCTCTTGTATATCCCCATCTCTTCCTCTCCTGTATCCCCCATCACTCCCTCTCCTGCACCCCCACCTCTCCCTCTTGTGTATCCCTCATCACTCCCTCTCCTACACCCCTACCTCTCCCTCTTGTATATCCCCATATCTTCCTCTCCTACACCCCTACCTCTCCCTCTTGTATATCCCCATCTCTTCCTCTCCTACACCCCTACCTCTCCCTCTTGTATATCCACATCTCTTCCTCTCCTGCATCCCTACCTCTCCCTCTTGTATATCACCATCTCTTCCTCTCCTGTATCACCATCTCTCCCTCCTCTGCACCCCCACCTCTCCCTCTCGTGTATCCCCACCTCTTCCTCTCCTGTATCCCCATCTCTTACTCTCCTGTATCCCCATCACTTCCTCTCCTGCACCCCCACCTCTCCCTCTCCTGTATCCCCATCTCTTCCTCTCCTGTATCCCCATCTCTTCCTCTTCTGCATCCCCACCTCTCCCTCTCCTGCACCCCCACCTCTCCCTCTCGTGTATCCCCACCTCTTCCTCTCCTGTATCCCCATCTCTTCCTCTTCTGCATCCCCACCTCTCCC
This sequence comes from Discoglossus pictus, assembly GCA_027410445.1. Lineage (NCBI taxonomy): Eukaryota > Metazoa > Chordata > Amphibia > Anura > Alytidae > Discoglossus > Discoglossus pictus. The sequence goes on from CM050172.1 coordinate 83,193,153, forward strand.
TCTCCTGCACCCCCACCTCTCCCTCTCGTGTATCCCCACCTCTTCCTCTCCTGTATCCCCATCTCTTCCTCTCCTGTATCCCCATCTCTTCCTCTTCTGCATCCCCACCTCTCCCTCTCCTGCACCCCCACCTCTCCCTCTCCTGTATCCCCACCTCTTCCTCTCCTGTATCCCCATCTCTTCCTCTTCTGCATCCCCACCTCTTCCTCTCCTGCACCCCCACCTCTCCCTCTCGTGTATCCCCATCTCTTCCTCTCCTGTATCACCATCTCTTCCTCTTCTGCATCCCCACCCCTCTCTCTCCTGCACCCCCACCTCTCCCTCTTGTGTACCGCCACCTCTTCCTCTCCTGTATCACCGTCTCTTCCTCTTCTGCATCCCCACCCCTCCCTCTCCTGCACCCCCACCTCTCCCTCTCGTGTATCCCCATCTCTTTCTCTCCTGTATCCCCATCTCTTCCTCTTCTGCATCCCCACCTCTCCCTCTCCTGCACCCCCACCTCTCCCTCTCGTGTATCCCCTCCTCTTCCTCTCCTGTATCCCCATCTCTTCCTCTTCTGCATCCCCTCCCCTCCCTCTCCTGCACCCCCACCTCTCCCTCTCGTGTATCCCCATCTCTTCCTCTCCTGTATCCCCATCTCTTCCTCTTCTGCATCCCCACCTCTCCCTCTCCTGCACCCCCACCTCTCCCTCTCGTGTATCCCCTCCTCTTCCTCTCCTGTATCCCCATCTCTTCCTCTCCTGTATCCCCATCTCTTCCTCTTCTGCATCCCCACCTCTCCCTCTCCTGCACCCCCACCTCTCCCTCTCATGTATCCCCATCTCTTCCTCTCCTGTATCCCCATCTCTTCCTCTTCTGCATCCCCACCTCTCCCTCTCCTGCACCCCCACCTCTCCCCCTTGTGTATCCCCACCTCTTCCTCTCCTGTATCCCCATCTCTTACTCTCCTGTATCCCCCATCACTTCCTCTCCTGCATCCCTACCTCTCCCTCTTGTATATCCCCATCTCTTCCTCTCCTGTATCCCCCATCATTCCCTCTCCTGCATCCGTACCTCTCCCTCTTGTGTATCCCTCATCACTCCCTCTCCTACACCCCTACCTCTCCCTCTTGTATATCCCCATATCTTTCTCTCCTACACCCCTACCTCTCCCTTTTGTATATCCCCATCTTTTCCTCTCCTGCATCCCTACCTCTCCCTCTTGTATATCCCCATCTCTTCCTCTCCTGCATCCCTACCTCTCCCTCTTGTATATCCCCATCTCTTCCTCTCCTGTATCCCCCATCACTCCCTCTCCTGCACCCCCACCTCTCCCTCTTGTGTATCCCTCATCACTCCCTCTCTTACACCACTACCTCTCCCTCTTGTATAACCCCTATATCTTCCTCTCCTACACCCCTACGTCTCCCTCTTGTATATCCACATCTCTTCCTCTCCTGCATCCCTACCTCTCCCTCTTGTATATCACCATCTCTTCCTCTCCTGTATCACCATCTCTCCCTCTCCTGCATCCCCACCCCTCCCTCTCCTGCACCCCCACCTCTCCCTCTCGTGTATCCCCACCTCTTCCTCTCCTGTATCCCCATCTCTTCCTCTTCTGCATCCCCACCTCTCCCTCTCCTGCACCCCCACCTCTCCCTCTCGTGTATCCCCACCTCTTCCTCTCCTGTATCCCCATCTCTTACTCTCCTGTATCCCCCATCACTTCCTCTCCTACACCCCCACCTCTCCCTCTCGTGTATCCCCACCTCTTCCTCTCCTGTATCCCCATCTCTTCCTCTCCTGTATCCCCATCTCTTCCTCTTCTGCATCCCCACCTCTCCCTCTCCTGCACCCCCACATCTCCCTCTCCTGTATCCCCACCTCTTCCTCTCCTGTATCCCCATCTCTTCCTCTTCTGCATCCCCACCTCTTCCTCTCCTGCACCCCCACCTCTCCCTCTTGTAGATCCACATCTCTTCCTCTCCTGCATCCCTACCTCTCCCTCTTGTATATCACCATCTGTTCCTCTCCTGTATCACCATCTCTCCCTCTCCTGCACCCCCACCTCTCCCTCTCGTGTATCCCCACCTCTTCTTCTCCTGTATCCCCATCTCTTACTCTCCTGTATCCCCATCACTTCCTCTCCTGCACCCCCACCTCTCCCTCTCCTGTATCCCCATCTCTTCCTCTCCTGTATCCCCATCTCTTCCTCTTCTGCATCCCCACCTCTCCCTCTCCTGCACCCCCACCTCTCCCTCTCCTGTATCCCCATCTCTTCCTCTTCTGCATCCCCATCTCTTCCTCTCCTGTATCCCCACCTCTCCCTCTTGTATATCCACATCTCTTCCTCTCCTGTATCCCCATCTCTTCCTCTTCTGCATCCCCACCTCTTCCTCTCCTGCACCCCCACCTCTCCCTCTCGTGTATCCCCACCTCTTCCTCTCCTGTATCACCATTTCTTCCTCTTCTGCATCCCCACCCCTCCCTCTCCTGCACCCCCACCTCTCCCTCTCGTGTATCCCCATCTCTTCCTCTCCTGTATCCCCATCTCTTCCTCTTCTGCATCCCCACCTCTCCCTCTCCTGCACCCCCACCTCTCCCTCTCGTGTATCCCCTCCTTTTCCTCTCCTGTATCCCCATCTCTTCCTCTTCTGCATCCCCACCCCTCCCTCTCCTGCACCCCCACCTCTCCCTCTCGTGTATCCCCATCTCTTCCTCTCCTGTATCCCCATCTCTTCCTCTTCTGCATCCCCACCTCTCCCTCTCCTGCACCCCCACCTCTCCCTCTCGTGTATCCCCTCCTCTTCCTCTCCTGTATCCCCATCTCTTCCTCTTCTGCATCCCCACCTCTCCCTCTCCTGCATCCCTACCTCTCCCTCTCCTGCATCCCTACCTCTCCCTCTCGTGTATCCCCATCTCTTCCTCTCCTGTATCCCCATCTCTTCCTCTCCTGTATCCCCATCTCTTCCTCTTCTGCATCCCCACCTCTCCCTCTCCTGCATCCCCACCTCTCCCTCTCGTATATCCCCATCCCTTCCTCTCCTGCATCCCCCATCACTTCCTCTTCTGCATCCCCACCTCTCCCTCTCGTATATCCCCATCACTTCTTCTCCTGCATCCCCCATCACTTCCTCTTCTGCATCCCCACCTCTCCCTCTCCTGTATCCCCACTTCTCCCTCTCGTGTATCCCCATCTCTTCCTCTCCTGTATCCCCCATCTCTTCATCTCTTGAATCCCTATCGTTTCCTCTGCAAAACGAGAAAGTGGCAGCTAAAATTTACTGTGCTTTCAACATCACTAATAGAAAATGCATTAGTTTACAAAGAGACATTCTCTTCTGATCTTCTGAAAGTAGCAGACAGAATCCGCACAAAGAAAAATCACTGCAGTAAAGATTCATTTATATATATTTTTAGTAATTTTAATATGTTTTAAAAAGTTATTTTTTGGGGTATATTTTACTCTTTATCATGTTTAGTTACTCTAAAGAACATATAGAAAACATTGAACACAGAGGTCCTTTAAATTGAAATACAGTTGGATACTAGCTGCCTACATCTGGCTCCCCTCATCCCTTCGTATAATGTCTATGGATTATTTAAGCAGTTTTTCTTTGTTTGACTTTGTGTTTTTTCTCCCAAAAAAGCCAATATCTGCCTTGCACCCAAAGCATTTTTAAATGTATTATTGACCAGTCATGCATTTAAAATCAGATAACTAATTTCAGGAGTGAGTAAGGAGGAATATCACTGTCTAATTGAGATTAGAGACGTGTCATTGAGCGTTAGACAGAGGACTGCTCATATTTGGGGAAAAAATGTTCTTACTTAAAGGATGACAAAAGAGAAAGGGTGGGGTAGAGATAGCGCACCAGTACCTAGTGCAGATTACTAAAGAACAATAGTCCCACTTCCCATATAAGCATTCTTTCTTGGGGGAGGCACTGTCAATACTATGTATCTTTCCCGTTTCGCCCCCGCCAGCAGTTGCATGCAGCAGCCACATGGTGGTGAAGCCAAGACTTTGTTCAATTTGTTTTTAGAGTGAGTGCTAGACTTAGGGATTAGAGCTAGACTTAGGGTTAGGGTTCAGGGTTAACCCTAAACCTAACCCCTAACCCTCAGTCTAACCATAACCCTAACAACAAATTAACCAAAGTATCTGCATAGTACCGTTGTGCCACCTACTGTCCGCTGCACCCCCCTGCTGGTGGGTATGTAACAGGAAAGGTCCCAAAACTATCGAGAGGGTCTTGTTAGTGTTAGTAATTAATCTATAGTAATTAATTATTCTGAGATATATATCAAGTATTGCTTATAGTGATTTATTTTATTTTTCTTCAGTTCCACCCTAATTCCTGATGCTCAGAGTGTGCACATTATGTACAAGCAATAACACTCAGATATTATAGCAAGGACATGATAGTATATATGTCCAGGTAAGTTACATGGTTATTGTAGGAGGGGTCCTCTGCTGTCCCCGGCTCTTCCTGTGGGTGGAGCACCCTCTGGCCTAAGAAGCTCTTTCGGCCAGCCTCTTCCTGGCACACTTCAGTTCACTTCCTTGTCTGTGCCTGGAGGGTGTTCCTTGTCCTTGTCCTCATCAAGCCTTACTTTGCTGAATTTTGCCTATGCCCGATTTAAGTCCCTTTCCTCAAAATGCACTTTTTGGCTCCTCTTTTTCTACCCATTTTGGCTCAGATCTACTAAACGGCAACTTAGTCCATGTCAAAGGCCATATCTATTAAGATGTTACATTGCTCACTCCAAAATTAATGCCATTTCCACTGCCATGCGACTTTACCAAGCCCTGCAGTGCAGATGTAGGCTCTTATCTACAAAGCAGGTATCATGCTCACTCCAAAAGTAACAACATTTCCACTGCCATGCGGCTTAATAGATGCAGATTTAGGCCCTTCTCTACTAAACAGCTAGCATGCTCACATCAAACTTATCATCATTTCCACTTTTGCTTAATTGAGCCCTACAGCGCTGAGTCGAGCATATATAATATCCGTAAGGGCATTTTCATTGCTGAAGAGCAATGTTTCCAAGCCCCATCAGTGTCTACGTCCAGGACACGCTCCTTTTCTCACCACGTGGCTTTCACAAGCCCTCATTGTAGATTTCAGCCCAGATCTACCAAAGCAGCTTCCTTGACTATGCCCAGGTAATGTTTTTCGGCTTTCGCTAAGCACTCCATTGATGATTTTGCCCCGCCATCAGCATCCTTGCCCACAACCATGGATAAGCCATTATTCATTGTCACGTGGCTTCCAACAAGCCCACATAGTAGATTTCATCCCACATCTACTAAGCTTCATTCTTGCCCATGCCCAAGGATTTGTTTTCTTCTTCCCCGACAATATGGCCCACTAATCAGGCTTTGGCCACAAATCCAGCTACCCTTCGCCGTAGGAGAGGGACCCGACCCCAAATATACATATAAACACAGAAAAATAATGTACTTATAACAGCTCTCAATACCTCAATGTTTTAGTTACATAGTTACATAGTAATGGAGGTTGAAAAAAGATTTTTAGTCCATCAAGTTCAAGTATACATGGTATAGTTCACAGCTTCATTGAAGTACACAAGCTGCTTCACCACGACAAGGTGGTGACCAGAAGGGGGAATTTATTTTACCAGTGAGATAAGAGCAAGAGGTCACACCACCCTGCAGCCATGCAGGATTGGACCTGGTCAGTACTTGGATAAAAGACCACCTAGAAATACCAGGAGCTGTATGCTGTGGCCCACTGGAGAAGGCACTGGCAAACCACTCCATTATCTCTGCCTTGAATACCAAGTGGATCAGCATGGAGTGATGGTGTCATGGGGAGTCAAACAAGACTGAATGAACCAAACACAAAAAAAGGACTTATGGAGAATCTATCAACTGTGTTTTTTTTGTCTTTTTAATCTGAATTGCATTAAAACCAATGGGAAAGTACAATATGCTGTAGTTCAGAAATCCATAAGGCTCACAGCTTCTCCACTTTCTGTAACTGCACTGCCCACTACAGGCAATCATTGACCAAGCTAGACAGCATTCTGGGCAGATTTATTTCTAGGACCTCAAGGTCCAATAAGGTCATTTTGTCCTGGCATTGTATATAGTTTTAGATATATTACAGAATACGAAGTGGATCCACCCAGTTCTATAACAGTGCAGGTTGTATACATAACTTGTCAGTGTGACCCTTCCCAGAAGACTGACTGACTGACCTCTAAATTGCTCCCATATTGCTATGTAGTGTTTAACTAAGTTAGCGTACTGGGCAGTGGTACCCATATGGTCCTGTGTGTGGCAATCAGTGACTATATGTGCAATTTAGCATAAGTAGGAAATTTGCTAGGAATAAAAAAATAATGTCTATTTCCAAATATTGAGTATATTGTGTCACCTGTGTCAAGTGTCACAAAGAAACACTGATGCAAGATCTTATACAATTCCATTATGGTCCAAAGGCTGTTACAAAGGTCTGGAATAGCACTGGAGAAGGAACTGGCTTCCCTGTGTATCTGTATGTAACCTACTACTGTAGATGAGGGTTTAGTGATTTACACATACTCACAGCGATTTAAGCATTTGATTGTAAGGCTCTCAGCATCATTCTGTGTATAATAACACTATATTCATTTATTTGTATAGAAAAATAATCCCTAAACAATCCCTTTAATGCAAAAGGAGAGGATGTTTCAGTACCCACAGGACCTTTATTAAGGGAGACAGAGTGGAGGAGTAATGCTAAAATCAGGAGATTTGACGTTTAACACAAGAATAAAGACTACAACAAAATATAAATTAATTACACCAATAAATTCTATCTTATACTGAGCTTTAGTTGGCAGGATGCAATTAAACTGCAATGTGCATATTCATAAAATTAAATTATATAAACATAAACTCAGATTACTGTAAATGTACTTAATTACACTGTATACTGTGTTTGTGCTCAACCTGAATGCAACTGGGTTACTGATATAATGATCCATAGGAGCCTGATCTATCTATCTATCTATCTATCTATCTATCTATCTATCTATCTATCTATCTATATCTCTATTTATCTCACTATCTATCTATCTATCTCACTATCTATCTATCTATCTATCTGTCTATCTATCTCACTATCTATCTATCTATCTATCTATCTCACTATCTATCTATCTATCTATCTATCTCACTATCTATCTATCTATCTATCTATCTCACTATCTATCTATCTATCTCACTATCTATCTATCTATCTCACTATCTATCTATCTATCTATCTCACTATCTATCTATCTATCTATCTATCTATCTATCTATCTATCTATCTCACTGTCTATATAGCTATATCACTGTCTATATCTATCTATCTATCTATCTACCGAGGTACACCAGGGCCCACAACAGAGTTGGGCCCTCTGGTAACTGGGGTAAAGGATTCTCTTAATTTGTTTAATTCATTATATTTATAATTGTTCACCCTAGGAGTGACCATATACAAAAATAATTTGGCTTTTTTATTGACCCCTACAGGCACCGCAATAGGCCCCAAATGATTTTGCACCACGGTTTTTGATGTGAGGAGAAAATATGACATCACATAGAGGCAAGTATTGAAGAGTAAATACAATACAATGATATATTGCGGCCTGAAGCATAATATTTTCCTTTGTTTTTTCTCAAAAAAAAAATGTCACAGTTTTTTTTTTCTACAATTCCTGCTAACTTGAAGGCTGTATGGGAGTGTCCTGTTAAATGTATTATCTATTAAGGAGCTGAAGGAGAAGGAAGGGGATTTCTTCACTGATTGGTGGATTAAGGTAAGATTTCAGCACAGGACAGCGCCCCTTCCTCCCATAGGCTCAGCAGAGGCAGCTTGCAGGTATACTTCCCAGCCTTGCTTGCCATAATCTATAGCTGTCACTGTGTGCCTTGGAAAGGACTGTCATGGCAGCTTCCATACACTAGCAGAGTCTGTTAATATTGTTAGTTTGTTGTATACTGCACAAACAGATAACGTTTTTACTAATATACAGTGGTGCAAATATCCCACCAGAAATAAAAAGTCTACATATAAATAAATAAATAAATAAATATAACATTGGTTGCTATTAAAACGTTTGAATGGTTAGATAACTGAGTTTGACAGATGGGTATTTTAAGCATACATTACCGAAAAAGACCCTTCCTCTCTGGTAGTATGCCAGTTGCTTCTTGCTTATCATCCCCAATCTAATAATTAAGTAATCAAACCAGATTAAGGTAGTTACAGAGAGGAAGAATCTGTAATTTCATTCAATTCACTGGTTACAGTCAGTGTAGAGGATTTTCCCTATTTCAATCTATATTCGATTCATCTATTTTGTTGTCATCAGGTATGTCATCTTACCTCTTTTGGATCGCTACCTTGTCGTGGTGAAGGGGCTTGTATACCTCAATGCAGCTGTAAGCTAAACCATGTAGGGTCACCCAAGATGGGCGGGTCAAAGCAGATAATCCAGACAATCGCGTTCCACTGGAGAAGGAACTAGAAACCCACTCCAGTATCTTTGCCATGGAAACCTTATGGATTGGAACAACACAAGATATTCCTGGCCTGCTACGGTCCATAGGATCACCAAGAGTTGGACACAACTGAACAACGACAATGTCATCTTATGCATTAACCCTGTCACTCATGGGGGTCAATACAGACCCCCTAACCCCTAATTAACCCTATCACTCATGGGGGTCAATACAGACCCCATAAGCCCTTAATTAACCCTGTCACTCATGGGGGTCAGTACAGACACTATGATCCCTTATTTAACCCTATAACTCATGGTGGTCAATACAGCCCCCCATAATCCCTTCACTAACCCTGTCACTCTTGGGAGTCAATGCACACACCCATAATCCCTTAATTAACCCTGTCACTCATGGGGGTCAATAGAGACCCCCATAATCCCTTAATTAACCCTATCACTCATGGGGGTCAATACAGACACCATAATCCCTTAATTAACCTTGTAACTCATGGGGGTCAATAGAGACGCCCATAATCCCTTCACTAACCCTGTCACTCATGGGAGTCCATACAGACCCCCATCAGCCCTTAATTAACCCTGTCACTCATGGGGGTCAATGCAGACCCCTATAATCACTTAATTAACCCTGACACTCATGGGGGTCAATACAGACCCCCATAATCCATTAATTAACCCTGTCACTCATAGTGGTCAATACAGACCCCCATAAACCCTTAGTTAACCCTGTCACTCAAAGGGGTCAATACACACCCCTATAACCCCTTAATTAACCCTGTCACTCATGTAGGGTCACCCAAAATGGGAAGGTCATAGCAGATAATCCATATAATCACGTTCCACTGGAGAAGAAACTAGCAACCCACTCCAGCATTTTTGCCATGGATTGGAACAACCGGACACAATATACTTTTGACCTGCTACTGTCCATAGGATCACCGAGAGTTGGACACAACTGAACAACAACAATGTCATCTTATGCATTCCATTACTATATCATGCATTTCATCATGTCACTCGATCTAATTACACCTTGATCTTATCATTTTTACATCTACATTATTATTTTATCTCCAGCCATTGTCATAATTTTCAGCATTTTTTTTTTCAGCTCTTCTCATTCATATCATGTTCATCTTTTATCTATCATTATGATTATCATATGTTAGTTTTAAATCACTTTATATTTATTCTGTCACACCTTTTAATTCATATTCTCCCACACTATAGCATCCTCTTTCCCTGCCAACTGCATGCGTATTTGTGATGTCAGCGCGCCGGCACCTCTTTAGTTCTTTTAATAATTTAACACACTAAAATTTCTGTCAGTTTTATTTTTGTACAATGCAATCCCTCCAAATAATTACACAAGTTTTCAATATTCCACATTAATTTCATCCTCCTGTTTCAGTACTTTTTTTCCCTATGAACATCTATGTAATGCTGAACATGTATGTATTGCACACCACTTCCTAGTGCGAATCAATAAAATCTTTAATATAAAACATACTTAAATAACAAGTGCACACTCACATTTAATATCCTCTAAGCAAGAGGTATTCCATATTCATATATAGGTGAAGAAGAAAAACACCTTCCACATATACGTATCCACGTTAAATCCTACGAAGATCCTCTTGTTGTAGAAATATGATGTTATGGCAGAAATGGATTCTGTGGCTGATATCCTTATGATACACTATTCCTCCAGTCTACCTATGGAGTCTTATAGAGCTCCTATCTCCAGTCTACTCACTTAGAGGTTATTCAGCCCCAATATGTGGAATCTGGGATAGGTGACTATATCCTCAATATAGGAGGTATATATAGATCTTCTCAAGATCAAAGGACATATATAGATACATATATCAGAAATACACTAATCTGTGCTTAAAATTTTTTTTCCTTAAAAATAAGAAAAATATAAGACACTGTACAGTGTCTATACCATACGCGTTTCACCCTTTTCTCTGGCTTTCTCAATGGTAAGATGCACTTCAAAATTCAATCTGAATTTTGTCATATATTCTATCAACAGTGCAATATTAACCTCTGTAACAGATAACTCAGAATTGTTTCACATTAAAGAACTCTACATTATTTTAATTGCCATTTATCTTTGGAAACGTTCATGGTCAAATCAGATAATAAAAATCTTCCCTGCAAATGACATGGCTTTAATCAATAAAAACTAAAATCAGAATTAATAGCAGTAGAGAATTATAAAAACAAATACAACCCTAGTCAATGGTGAAAAATGACGGGACAGAGATAACACCATTCACCATATATTTCCATTTCAGAAGAAAAGGTAGGAACTTGACCATCTCACCCACCTTGGCTTCTGTTCACATTTGTACGGGTTTCCGTACATGCCGCAGTGTGCAAAGTGCGGTGCCAGCCGCGCTGCGCAAGTGACAGAGAGGCAAAGGGACTGAGACAGAGGAGGTAAGGGGGGAAGTGACATGGGGGAGGGATGAGGGGGTAAAGAGACATAAAGGGAAAGGGTGAAAGAGACAGAGGGGGAAAGGGACACAGGGGAGGGAGGAGTGGGAAAGAGACACAGGGGAAAGAGACATGGGGAGGGAAGAGGGGGTAAAGAGACATAGGGGAAAGGGTGAAAGAGTCAGAGGGGGAAAGGGACACAGGGGAGGGAGGAGGGGGAAAGAGACACAGGGGAAAGAGACATGGGGAGGGAAGAGGGGGTAAAGAGACATAGGGGAAAGGGTGAAAGAGACAGAGGGGGAAAGGGACACAGGAGATGAAGGAGCAGGAAAGAGATAAGGGGAAAGAGATAAGGGGAGAGAAGATGGAGTAAAGAGACATAGGGGAAAGGGGGAAAGAAACAGAGGGGGAAAGGGACACAGGGGATGAAGGAGCGGGAAAGAGATACAGGGAAAGAAATAAGGGGAGGGAAGATGGGGTAAAGAGACATAGGGGAAAGGGTGAAAGAGACACTGGGGGAAAGGGACACAGGGGAGGCAGGAGAGGGGAAAGAGAAACAGGGGAAAGAGATACGGGGGAGGAGGGGGAAAGAGATACAGGGGAGGCAGGAGGGGGAAAGAGAAACAGGGGAAAGAGATACAGGGGAGGAGGGGGAAAGAGACACAGGGGAAAGGGGGAAAGAGACACAGGGGGAAAGGAACACAGGGGAGAGAGGAGGGGGGAAAGAGACACAGGGGATATGGGGAAAGACAGGGGAAAGGGGAAAAGAGACAAAGGGGAGGGAGGGGGAGGAAAGAGACACAGGGGATTAAGAGGGGGAAAGAGACACAGGGGAGGGAGAGGGGGAGAGGCACAGGGGAGGAAGATGGGGGAAGAGACACAGGGGAGGGAGAAGGAGAAAGAGACACAGGGGAGGGAGAGGGGGGAAGAGGTACAGGGGAGGGAGAGAGCAGGCTTATTTAAACCTTCATCTTCAGACTTAGCTTTATCACTTATAACGATAAAAACATATTTGGCCAGGATACAGCATAATTTAGCTATTAGACTTCCAGATAGATCTTCCTTCATGACCGGACAACAAAAATAGTTATTTCTTGAAGGCAAATCCAACATTCAAATGAAAAAGAACAAACCAAGACTACCAATCACTAGTCACATTTAAAAAAATACTTTAAAAAATACAGCAGAAACCAATATTATTTTCAAATCAGCCATATATTTATCCTTTTATGGACAGTGGGACTTTTCTGTTACAAGTGCAAAATATATTTACCTAACCAAATTTTGCTTAGTTATATATTCCATTATCTATATCTTCAAGGTTTATCTAAGTTTTCCTGTTTTATCCTTTACCTAATCTAATATATGCTGCTTATATCAGACTCACACATTACATTCAGACATTCTATACACATACAGATTTATTTTATTTAAAAATAAAACTTGTTTTCCACACCCTAAGAGCTGCTTACATAGGCACAGTGTACCTACCAATAGAAACACTGCATTTGACTAGAGATTTTAACTCTTTACTAGCGTTCAAACCAACAGCAACACAATGCAGAGATCTACATAGCAATGTCTGACTCCTCCTTGCTTCCTTGTGCAGGAGACTATACATCCCATGATGCCTTATTGCACAAACTGCCATCACTGATCGATACAATGTATTAGCTGCCTGTGATTGGCCAAAACAAACGTTATGCTAATATTAGCCAGGATTTCTAGGGGTGCTAACTCAACTATTGGCAAACTTTAGGTAAGTATAATAATGTTTATATTTGGTATTTTTTCATGCAAAAACATGTTTTCACACACTACTGATTCTCCTCTATCAGATGCATTCATAATCCAGGAAACTTAAATACGGTGTTAACGCTACTAAATGATAAGTACCCTGTACTCTACTGATAACCCTGTGCCAAGATAGAACATTAGATCCACTCATGTCATACCTTTCCAAATCCAACACAGAAAGTCCATTACTACCTAATCTTAGTAGACTTTTATCAATTTCAACCTTCAGATATTTGCAGAATGTACTCTTGTTTTACTGCATTGCAAAGTAAAACTGCTAATTAAAGTTATATAGAAGTTTCATGGACTATGAATGCATCTGATAGAGGAGAATCTGTAGGGTATGAAAACATTTTTGCATGAGCAAAATCCCAAAATAAACATTAATAAACTTACCCTAAAGATTCCAAATTTATTTTCTGCCAGTTGATTTTGAGAAGCAATGCCCCTGAAAATCCAAGCTAAATCAGCATAACATTCACAATTCATCATGGCCAATCAGAGGCAGCTACAACATTGTTGCAATGTCTGGGGAATCAGTCTCTGCATCAAAGCATCATGGGACCTGTAGTTTTTTGTTCCCACCATAAGGAAGCAGCTCAGGCAATCCTGCTCAGGATTTCTGCACTGTGTTGCTGTTTAATTGAAACTTAGTATCGGGATACAAAACATACTTAGATGCAGTGTTTTTATTGGTTAGTACCAGGTGCGTATATAGGAACCTCTGGGGGTGTGGAAACCAATCCTTAAAAATAAAATAATTCTGTGTGTGTGTAGAATTAATCAATTTTATGTGTACGTATGTGTTAGATTAGAAAAAGTTAAACACAGGGAAATACTTTTAATAGCTCAAATGAAACAATTCTGAGGTTTTCACTATTATAACATATAATGTAGCATTTAAACATATTGGCAACAAAAACTCCAACAGTTGATAAGCATTCGAAAAATATAGGACATTTTACTAGTATATGGAACATACTGTGCACAGCTGGTCACACAAATATAACCTCAACCCACTTATGTGAAAAAGAAAATCTGAGAATATAAAAAATGAGTGACATCCACAGAAGGAAAATAGGAACGGACAATCACTGAAAGACGTGCTTTCTGCAAAGAGAAAAATAGCATAAAACAGATGACAGGCTGTGAATAGGCCGGGGTATTTAGAATAGGCTTATTATGCTGGTTTTGTGAAGGGTTTGCTTCCCATATAACCATTTGCTTCAATGATCCATAGACACAATATTAAATGGCCACAGACTGAGGCTGAATATAATGAGGCTTTTAGACATAGATAATAATTGGAAGCACTGTTTGTACTAGCAAAGGTTTGAAGTTCACAGATAAGATCAGAGCGACTGATTATGCAGCAGAAATTCAGCTCAACTGCAGTGACAATAATGCAGATTTTTATCCTTAACCCTGTGTGGTGACGGCTTGCGAAACAGTGCTATGACATGTGCAACATGCTGCTTGAGAGAAGTCATCGATTGGCTAATTTGAAACATGAGTGGAGCTACTGCCGGTGCAGTGCACTGGGGCCTTTCTCCTCTCCGGGTCCCCATTGCAGTCTGTATTTTTTTAATAAATTAAATGTGTTTATTTTCATTTTTGTACTGTCGGGCGGCCCAAAATGAAAATATTTTTGGAACCTCACCCCCCAGGAGGGGAGGAGGTCCAAATTGTCTTTATTCACTTGCTCTGCAATTGGGAACACTGTTCTTCACAGTCGGTGTATTCATGAGCAACAATGGGGCAGACCCAAACAGGAACAAAATTAATTATTTTAGCGTTACGGAATATGTTGGTTCTTTATAAATAAACAATAATAATAATATTTTAGGCAGAAATAAAGTACATACAATTACAGGAATACCCCGCTTAACGCTGTAGATAGGTTCCAACCGCTATGTGTGTTAAGCGAAACAGTGCTAAACGGGGGAGTTTAACATGGGGAAGAAAAAGACACAACACCAATAGAATTTGAAAACTTTTTTACTTGCTGTGAACTGCACACAGCAGCATAAATAAAAAGCAAAATAAACCAAGGGACTAAATGCTCAATGTCCTGAGCATCTGCGTCTCCCAGTCCAGCCGTGGTCACAAGGTCCACTATCTCCACTATGATGGGTTTTGCAGTTGCACATCCCCACACAGCTCTGGATCTTTTTCCGATCTTTTTCCACACAGCCTTGAGGCACTGCTGTGTCACCTCCTTCCAGGAAAGATCAATGTTGGAGACTGCCTTCATGATGTGGTACTACTTCCCGAAGTCCAACATTGATTGCTTGCCCTGGCGGTCCATGTGTTCAATCAGCTGGCGAAATGTGCGGTAGAGATAGTAGGCCTTAAAGGTGGCAATCACCCGCTGGTCCATAGGCTGGATGTGTGATGTTGTGTTGGGCGGCAGGAATAGGATCTCCACAGGAATGCAGGTGGGCAGCTCAGCCAAGTTAGTCGGGTGGCTCTGCGTGTTGTCCATTATAAGCAGCCCTTTTCCTCTACAGTCCCTTGCGCTGACAATAACGCTGCACGTAAGGGCAGAAATGGTCAGTGAACCACTCGCTAAACATATCCTGGGTAATCCATGCCTTCCTGTTTGCGTTCCAAATGACTGGCAAGCTGGACTTGCTAATGCCACTCATTGACCTCTGTGTCTTGGAATGGTAGCCCAGCAATGGCTTTATCCTCAAGTCACCACTGGTGTTCCCACCAACAAGAAGAGTCTTTCGCTACATTAAAGCCCGGTGCTCTCTTCTGCTCCCTGGAGATGAACGTGCGGCTTGGCATCCGCTATCAGAAGAGCCTGGTCTCATTCACATTGAAGACAAGCTCCAGTGGATAGCTCCCACTTTCCACCGCGTCCTTAAAAGATGCTGCAAAGGCTGCAGCAGCCTCAGTGTCCGCACCTTCCACTTCACCAGTGATCTTAATATTGTAGAGGTTGTACCTTTTCTTAAAGCGGTCAAACTAACCTCTACTTGCTGTGAAACTCTCTGTCACATCTGGATCTTGATTCTGGATGTGGGCATAAATGCTCTTCGCCTTCTCCATCATGTTGGCATGACTGAGAGGCATGTTACCATATAGCACGTCATCTATCCAGATGGACAGCCTCTTCTCCATCTCCTCAAGGGCGTAGGATCTGGATCTGGTGATCTAATTGGTCGAAAAAGCAGGTCTGGTCGTTGCTGAAGAGCGGATCTTATCATTGTTCTTGAGGATAGTATGGATGGTGGGGGTAGGCAGATGGAGATCTGCCCCGATATCCACCTGGCGCTCTCCTTTCTCCAGGCGTTCCAGTACTTGAATCTTGATATCCAGAGGAATACTCTGGCGCTTACCCTTAGCCTTCTCCTCTTTGCGCTCAGACATCTGTAAAACAGTACAAAAAATACAATGAATGAATATTTTATTAGACAATTACATTATGTAAAACAGTGGAATAATGACAATACAGTATTCTGCACCGTACCTTGTCACTGGATGTAGTCTCCAGGATATGGGGGTCCCTGCTGGCAATGGCGCCCTCCACCACGACTTTCTCTCCCTTACAAAAAATACACGCTGAATGTAGATTTTATTAGAAAGTTAACAATTAACACTTAAACACAATGGAACAATGACAATATACAGTGCCTTGCAAAAGTATTCACCCCCCTTGACTTTTTACCTATTTTGTTACATTACAGCCTTAAGTTCAATGTATTGTTAATCTGAATTTTATGAGATGGATCAGAACACAATAGTCTAAGTTGGTGAAGTGAAATGAGAAAAATATATACATAAAACTATTTTTTAGAAATAGAAAACAGAAAATAGGCATGTGCGCATGTATTCACCTCCTTTGTTATGAAGCCCATAAAAATCTCTGGTGCAACCAATTACCTTCAAAAGTCACATAATTAGTGAAATGATGTCCACCTGTGTGCAATATAAGTGTCACATGATCTGTCATTACATATACATACCTTTTTTGAAAGGCCCCAGAGGCTGCAACACCTAAGCAGGAGGCACCACTAACCAAACACTGCCATGAAGACCAAGGAACTCTCCAAACAAGAAAGGGACAATGCTGTTGTGAAGTACAAGTCAGGGTTAGGTTATAAAAAAATATCCAAATCTTTGATGATCCCCAGGAGCACCATCAAATCTATCATAACTAAATGGAAAGAACCTGGCACAACAGCAAACCTGCCACCAAAACTCACTGACCGGACATTAATCAGAGAGACAGCACAGAGACCTAATGTAACCCTGGAGGAGCTGCAGAGTTCCACAGCAGAGACTGGAGTATCTGTAAATAGGACGACAATAAGCCGTAGAGTTGGGCTTTATGGCAGAGTGGCCAGAAGAAAGCCATTACTTTTAGCAAAAAACAAAATGGCACGTTTTGAGTTTGCGAAAAGGCATGTGGGAGACTCCCAAAATGTATGGAAGAAGGTGCTCTGGTCTGATGAGACTAAAATTGAACTTTTCGTCCATCAAAGAAAACGCTATGTCTGGCGCAAACCCAACAAATCACATCACCCAAAGAACACCACAGTGTAACATGGTGGTGGCAGCATCATGCTGTGGGGATGTTTTTGAGCAGCCGGGACTGGGAAACTGGTCAGAGTTGAGGGGAAGATGGTGCTAAATACAGGGATATTCTTGAGCAAAACCTGTACCACTCTGTGCGTGATTTGAGGCTAGGACGGAGGTTCACCTTCCAGCAGGACAATGACCCCAAACACACTGCTAAAGCAACACTTGAGTGGTTTAAGGGGAAACCTGTAAAAGTGTTGGAATGGCCTAGTCCCAGCCCAGACCTCAATCTAATAGAAAATCTGTGGTCAGACTTAAAGATTGCTGTTCACGAGCGCAAACCATCCAACTTGAAGGAGCTGGAACAGTTTTGCAAGGAGGAATGGGCAAAAAAGCGACATGGAGCTGTGATTGCCGCAAAAGGTGGCTCTACAAAGTATTGACTTTAGGGGGGTGAATAGTTATGCCCATTGACTTTTTCTGTTATTTTGTCCTATTTGTTGTTTGCTTCACAATAAAAAAAAAACATCTTCTAAGTTGTGGGCATGTTCTGTAAATTAAATTGTCCTCAAACAATCCATGTTAATTCCAGGTTGTGAGGCGACAAAACACGAAAAATGCCAAGGGGGTGAATACTTTTGCAAGGCACTGTAGTATTCTGTATTGTATTCCTAGTAAAATCCAGAAACCTTGCATGTCCCTTTATTACTGTACTCAGTCAAAAATTGCATTTAACAGACCACTGCTCAATGAAAAAAAGAAAGAATGAATTAATAAATAATTAATAACGTTAATTAATACATTTTAAATCTGACTAAGGTCATAATTAGGCAAGAAAAAATCATAAAAGAGTTTTGTTGTGGGAATGTCTGTAAAGCGCACAATCATAAGTGTATTTAACACAAAGTTTCCGGCTGATGTTCTCTGTTTAAGTATATGCCATATATGTTGGTGTTACTCCATGGTACTTCAGTCCATGTGGGGCGGTGATATTATTTAGCCTGATGCTGTGTACTTTTCGAGTGTGCGTGTCGGGGTTCCCCAAAGCATAAGTACTTCAGACCATTTTAACGGATAAAAATATATTTATTTGGTAAAAATTCCGGTTTGACTCTGGTACAGAAATCCAATGATAAAAATCGTAAAATCAATAGATAGTAAAACAAGTGTCAGACGCGTTTCGCTGCTGTGATCTGCAGCTTCCTCAGTGACAAATAAATTCCTTCCTGCAATGATGCTCAATCTGGCCTGTTGCTGGAGTATGGAAGGTTCTGATTATCCTTAGCTTATCCTTAGCCCTCAAGCTAAGGATAATCAGAACCTTCCATACACGCACACTCGAAAAGTACACAGCATCAGACTAAATAATATCACCGCCCCACATGGACTCAAGTACCATGGAGTAACACCAACATATATGGCATATACTTAAACAGAGAACATCAGCCGGAAACTTTGTGTTAAATACACTTATGATTGTGCGCTTTACAGACATTCCCACAACAAAACTCTTTTATGTATCCATAAAGCACCGGCGTGAACAATGCTTTCGGGAATAGCTGCACATCAGACCAACATACACGAAAGCCCCTCTTATATATTGAGAACTTGTGTTATTATAGTCTTTCTATTGAGGTCATCATTACGCAGATAGGATCTCTTGAGCGCTAAGGCTAACACAGGTTGCGGTACGATCGAACCCAACCAAAGAAAAAATCATAAAGCTAGTTTATAATTAGAAAAATTATAAATAATATTAATAATTTTGATATTTTTGCAGGGCAATGAGATTGTGGGTTCGAGAGGGGTGTTTATATTTCCTGAGGGCAGGACTTGCATCTACTGATGCAAGGTGTCTGCTGCTAAGCATATATGGGAGAAAGGGGTTGTTGTCCTATTTAGTGAGATCCAGTTGTCTAACAAATACTCCTTACCTCTTCTCGCCATCCCCTCCCTCCACTGATAGGTAAAAAAAAACACTTGGGCCATGGCCTTCAAAATTCTGATTTTCTCTAAAAATGATTTTATAATCATGACTTACACACCTGCTGATGTTGTTGGTTTGTTATATACATCACAAACAAGTGCAGTGTTTCTTTACGTGACACGAAAATTACAGTGAAAATCCCTTTAAGTGATTAATTTTCAGTTCATTCAAGGCTTTCCTTAAAAACATTTTGTGATGATAAGATAATTTTGAGCAATTAACATAAAATGCTTTTAATTACAGTTGTGGCACTTATTATTCCTGGGTGTTATATAGCAGGAACTGCGCTCTCATTTGCGAGCTAATTACACACAGATGTGTACAAATTACGGAGAACAGCTACATTCATTTCATTAAGTATAGGAATTGGAACACAATTGGCCATTTGGCATAGTTTTTGGACTGTAATGTACAATGTGAGGTGATTTCAAGGCGGCCATTTTGCCTATTTGTCTCAGTCATTTCTACAGAAAATGGTGACAGAAATTAGGGGGACTAAATGTATGTACGTATGAGGTTCTGTGGAAGTGAAATGTTAGAGGGTCTCATAATCCTCTCAGGAACCACAAAGGACAGCAATAGAGCAAAAGAGGCATAGCAGCCATTTTGTCTAAAATGGATTTAGAAGCCAAAAGAAGCTGTAGAATATATTACAGTAATAAACATATTAAAAGTATTTTAATCACAAATGCATATGCAACTCTTCTATATCCGTGAAATGCATAGCAGTTTTTATTCCTTACAGGATTAGACACTTGGAGGAATATTGAATGTTATCTCTATTCTACTCTAATGAAAGTCTGCCACTATGCATAGCCACATGAGAATATAAATAAATAGAAGAGCCATTCACAGTAGGATAACATACCCATGCTGTGCAGCGCTGCAGTTGGATTTTCAGGGGCCAATATCCCCCCTTTTGGCCCCTGAGGCTTCTTAGGTACCTTATCCCTCATGTTTAAATTTTTTTTTTTGTTTACTCATTTTATTAATTTGTATTTAGTTTTTTGTTTTATGATTTTTATTGTTTGTTATGAAAGTCCCGAGGGCTACACCAGGCCTCCTGGTGATGGCAGGAGGGACCACTTGACCTGGCACGACCGGGTAGGTAGGAGTGGCTAGCTGGGAAGGGGTGTAGCCATTTATAGGCTGTTTGGCGCCATTTCTGCCATAAGGCCATTAGGTATTTGGTCTAGTTGTAAGGATTAACGTGCTTAATGTCTTCAGCACCTGTATACATTTATGGTTATTGTTCTTATGTTTTCAAATCATGTTTTGTTGTTGTCACAGCGGCGGGGGGTGAGGGGAGTCGCCGGGACAGTGGTAAAATGGGTAAGATCCTACCCTACGGTGGTACGGATGTTACAACACGGTAGGCCCTGGACGAGGCTTCAGGGCGTAGGGCGTACTGTCTCTGGCAAGGCTCCTCCCCTCACGTGGTCATGTTCATGTATTGGTGTTATGGTTATGTATATATATACACCTATTTGTGTTTACCAATAAACGCTGTGGCCAGTTTTACTCCCAAGAAGTGGTCTGTGTCTAATCATTATATTTAATAGGAAATTATGTAGAACCTTTATTCCCTCATACCAACTGGGCCTTGCTTAGGTCAAGAAAAAGTGCAAAAAAACCCCACATACAACAAAACAAAATTGAGGGAGAGAGACTTTTGGTGTTATCTGGTAATGTAATCATTAGTCTGAGGGTAATCAACTGGTTGGGCCTTTTAAGTGCAAGGTTGGCGGTTCAATCCCACTAGATCAAATTAAAGGTAAAATAACAACACGGAGATGATGGATAATATCTGACTGGATAGTGGATAGTAGCTGTTTACATCTCTTATTGTTTAAAGGTAGCTGAATCATTTTATATATATATATATATAGAGAGAGAGAGAGACATAATCAGACATGATTTACCCATAGTTACAATAAAGCCAATATTATAATACAGTAAAGTAATCACTTCTGTAGTACACTAAGCAGAACCAACCATGAGACCACGCTTAGGACCTTAGTCTAAAGGGAGTATACCACCCCCATCCCCCCAACTTCAATAAGTTGATCACCAGAAACTAAAATGTTATATCCCATAGCAGCATAGTTGCATGTAAAAATAACACTAATACCTTGGATTGCGCTTCCCCGCTGCGCGTTGATTCGCGATAGCACTCCTTCCAGTCCCAGTACCAGGAAAAGGCTAAATCTTGCGATATTGCTTTAAATCTCATAGCGTGCTTTTTTTCACCATAGTGCTGTTCTGTGCTATGACAATAAAATGCCCCATTTAGCGAGATTTTCGTATGGCGCTCCTGCAGGCAGGAACGCATATCCCGCTCTAAATGGGGTATTCCTGTAATATTATAGACATTTTTTCCACTCTGAAAACATGTTGCCTATTAACTGTAATTCTTCAAAATAGTGTATAGTATGTTAAACTTATATTTTATTAACAGATCATAAACACAAACAAATAATAATATATAAACATAAACCCACAGCATAACAACTCACAATAATACGTTAGCTTCCTTAGTCCAGGAGCAACTGTGGTAAACAAATAATAAACAAACTTCATATACAGAGATACGCAAACTTCATAAGCTTTGAACACAGTGTACTTAATTAATATTAATCTGTGGTTGTACATATGAGGCTAGCATGTTTAGCTTGGTAATTGATACTATGGTTACCAGCCCATAAACATCAGGGGTCTTCTGCTTGGCTAGGTGCCTCCAAGTCTGGCCCTTCTGGTTTGTACCTTGCAGTGTGTTTGCGCCTCTGTCACAAAGGTCTGCTATACCGCGATCAGTCCATTGTTTCAGGGAAGGCTGATGTATTGTGATGTGAACCTCTTGTGCAAACATCCAAACACAGCCTCCATTGTAACACACCCCGCACATATAAATAAATATATCCACAACTATTACAATGTTTTGACATCAACTGCTGACATATATTACAGTGCACCCATTATACCATTATAATAAATGCAGCCTCTCGCATAACATGCTAAATCACATGTAATATCCACCATGCAATGAACCTGTTAGTTTGGAGGATCAGTCTGAGGGCCGATCCAATAGAACATTTAATCATTTTAGTTCAAAGGTCTTCAGATGTTGTTTGTTTGTTTCATTGACCTTTCATCCCAATATCATCTCTTAACAACATGTAGTCATTCTACGAAGACTCAAAAATAGAGTAGACACCCCAAGCTTTCTAAGGAAAGAAGACATGGCCCAGTTCATATATTTTCTTCGAACTCAATCACATATATAGTTGAAGCGAGGGCCGCAGTTGCTGGCAAGGAGCACCAAAGGCTCTTCTTGCTCTGGTGATGAGCACCGTAGGCACTCATCCCTACGACCCCCTACGACTTTCGGCCCGCAAATGCAAACCCTCTCGAAGCAAGGGGCCGTATTTACGGAGGTGGAGTCTCCCACATCGGCTGCAATGAGCCGCAGGCGGGACTTACACCGGAAAATTTACGGACTTACCATCCAAAAATATGAGCCGCGACCTTGAAAAAATATGACCTTAACGCCGGAACCGGGCGCACATAAAAACATTAAAAACACAATAAATACACAGAACAAATACATAAAAAACTTATCCACAGCAAGGGGGGGGGCACCCAGGACATCTGCAAGTGAAGTTACACCTCACTTTACGTACAAATTAAAGAGTTTACACACACGAAAATCACTGAAGCGAGAGAAAAAATGGCTGCCGAAAAAAACGAAAACGAGGCTACAGGACCCTAAACACGCAAAACACCACCAAGCACATACAGATTTTCCAAAAAGCCGTAAGAGGTACAAGATACACCATTAGCAAGGACGCTAAATCATCCACACCCGCGTACCACATACACATTCGCCGCCATTTTGCAATACTAACTTACACAATACGGAAGTACACAGCTACACTAATGGCTTCCCCTCGCGCACGCAGCCTATTTACACTACACACTACACACATTGCTGACACTTACACCTCAGCTCCACAACCCTTCAAACCTACATTGTATGCTGCAGGAACATCAAAACAGATTGTCAGCTCTTCAGCACAATGCTTCCTGTATATATTACTTCCAAATAGGTAAAGTATATTAATTTATTAATGAATTAATTATTTCACTACCATACACAAACAAATAGACACAAAAACAAAAAAAACACAATAAACACAACACCCATTCACCGCGCATCTCCACCAAACAGCATTACCTGCCTTAAAATTTTATTGCCGACATTTTTTGACGGGCAAGTCGCTAGTCTTATTAGAATTCCAAGAAGCACAATGTTTGACTATCAGAAACCACACAATCTGCACCCCCGGATAAAAAGACAGACTTTTCCTTAAATCACCTTGAATCCATATTACCAGAAGTTTTGGATTAACCCAAAATATTTCTACCAGCACGAAAAAGAATGAGAGATGGATATCCAAAATGTGAGAAATACTCTGAAATGGTCCCAAAGACTTTCTGCCATCTGAAGCCCCTGATGGCCAGCCAGTGAATTTCTGATGCATCCATTTCTTAGGCTCAAAAGCTAGCTGACATGCCTCATATATGAAAACAAATATCTGCTTTTGGCCGCCTGGAAATTATATAGAAACTAGCGAATTGCCCGTCAAAAAAATGACGGCAATGAAATTGTAAGTGAGCTAATGGTGTTTGGTGTATATAATGTGGCTGATTTAGCGTCCATGTCGTGCGACTTTTTCGGAATATCCGTAGCTGTTTGGTGGTGTTTTGCGTGTTTATGGTGGTGTTTTGCGTGTTTAGGGACCTTTAGCCTCGTTTTCGTTTTGTTTGGCGGCCATTTTTTCTCTCGCTTAGGTTATTTTCGGGTCGCTAAACTCCGAAATCTGTGCTTAAATGGAGGTGTAACTACACTTGCAGAGGTCCTCGGTGCCCCCCCTTGCTGTGAGTAACCTTTTTATGTGTTTGTTGTTTGTATTTATTGTGTTTGTAATGTTTTTGGGGTTGCGCGTGTTGCGTCCTTGTTTTTTAATCTTGTAGTTGTTTTTCGGCAAATACGTAGGTGTTTGGTGGTGTTTTGCGACTTTAGCCTGTTGTAGCCTCGTTTTTGTTTTTTTCGGCGGCCATTTTTTCTCTCGCTTTTTAGTGTCTAAACTCTTTTAATTTGAGTTAAATTGAGCTGTATCTTTAGTTTTCGAGGTCCTGGATGCTTCCTCTTCCTGTAAGTAAGCTTTTTATGTATTTGTTGTATTTTTCATGTTTTCATGTGCGCGTGTTGCGGCCGATTTTTGCGAGGTCGTAATGGGTCGTAACGTGTCTTGTATTTTTCTTGCTTAACGACGTAAATTTTGCGAGGGTCGCAGTTGCTGGCAAGGAGCGCCTTCGGCTCTCCTTGCCAGCAACTGCGGCCCTCGCTTCGCAAGGGCCGCGGGCTCGCTATGCGAGCCCGCAAGCTTGAGCAACGGCTCGCATGCTCACAACTATATATGTGATATTAAATGATTGTGAAGCTATGAGGGCGAAAAGAAGAACTGAACTGACTAGACTCCCACCTGGCAATCCACTTAAAAAACCTTCTCGGAAAGTCTTAGCTTATCAACTTCTGTTAAGGTAGCAATCCTAAAGGAATGGGATCCATAATCAGGCTGTACTCCAAATCCCTAATGCTACTGGAACTTGGTCATGAACCAAAAAGGACCATCCAGATGGCTAGACACAAAATCCCTCAAAAGGGAGCAAGTTCCATTAATTGCTAGAGAAAACATGTTGGTGCTTCTTGGTCGGTCTTAGATTGAGCAACTCTAATACAGAAATATGTTCCTTCATCCACAACATCCACAGGCTCTTTTTTATTAGGGAAAACCAGCTCACTTATTAGAAAAGCACCAAAGAAGGCCATGGAGAAACTAGTGCAAAACAGGCAAACTTCAAACATGTCAGAACAAAATGCCAACAGGGAGGTCTTAAAACTTTCCAAAAGGCTAAACTAAATAGACCATCTTGAGTCAGAGCAAACCTTCCTCATTTTAAGGCCTTTAACAGCTTGCTTCACCACAAAATGTTTGTCCACATGTTTAAATAAGAATGCTAAGGAAGTCAATGGTTTGTCCATTGGGGATCATCTCTAACTGCTGGGCCACCGAGTCTGGTATCCCCACCAATTCCTCGATCTTAAACCACACCTTCCAAGTCTGCTGGTATGCCAACTGGGCGGATGGAGCTGGCAAGCCTTTAATCAACAAACCTGTATCCTCCATCCTCGCTTCTACAACTGACCTGGTTTGTCGGTGCCCACCTCCTCTGCTCCAGGAGCCAGCCACCTGAATTTGTCCCACTGCAAGCATCACCTATACAATTATCTACATGCACCTGACATGTGGCCCAATGATATTTCATTAAATTTACTCTAACCACTTCAGGAAAGTACATTTTTGACAATCAGTCCCCCTTAGACCCCAGCACATGGATGTCAAAACCCTTCTGAAAAAGTGCCACAGCTACTGCCTCCGGCTGCCTTCTGTACATGCTTTAGCCACGAAAGGAGCCTGTCCAGACGCACTGGTGACCGCAGCTTTGGCAGTGATTACTGTGTAACTAGAGATAAGCAATTCAAAATGATTTGATTCTGCGTGTCGGCTGAAATATGATTGTCACATATACTAGGCAATAAGAAGCCAATAAAAGTATATAAAAGGAGGATGCGGTCAAACAGCCATTCAAGTGCCAAGTTATCCGAGGCTTAAAATTAAGGAAAAGGGCATTGCAGAGCATCACTGGAAGATAGTATAGTATAGTATACCATGAGGGTACGTAGGGACTTTTTTATTATATAGGGGTTAATGTTAGGTGCCATGCGGGTCAATAGGAACCCTAATGGTTATATTTTGCGCCCCCCGCCCCATGGGCTCATTGCGACCCCTATCTGGTTAATGGCCTCCCACCCAAAGCACAAAGGTATGGGGGCTGGGCTCATAGGAGGTAGAGGGTTAGAGGCAGGAGCTTAGTTGTGGGGTCCTGGGGGATCCCTTGGCTCATAAGCAGTACCAGTTCATAGTTGGAAGGGGTTATTTGTCATTCATTTGTCATGGGCAAAGTTTTAAATAGATATATAGATAAATAGATAGATAGATAGATAGATAGAGAGATAGATGGATAGATGGATGGATAGATTGATAGATAGATAGATAGATGGATGGATGGATAGATAGATAGATAGATAGATAGATAGATAGATAGATAGATAGATAGATAGATAGATAGATAGATAGATTGATATATAGATAGATAGATGGATGGATGGATGGATGGATAGATAGATAGATAGATAGATAGATAGATGCTAGGGCTAGTGAAGTATGCTTATGTTAGGTAGTCTGTAGCATTGCGTGGCATTGCTATGGAGCTTTCTGAGCTTTAGTCTCAGGATATCCTATGGGAATATGTAAGGCAGATTGTGAGCTAGGGTATGAATCACTTAGTGTTACAGAATGTTTTTTTTGTGGGAGAAATGTAAATTTGCTTGTAAGAACTCCCATAGCTACGTACCTGCCTTATCAAGCTCATAGTCTGATATTGCATTCTGGTGGACAATTATTGATAATTATTTGTAATTAAAAGCTTGGGCTCTGGCTGTATCGCCATAAAAATACTCTTTACAGACCCCAAGTGGGGGAGCTGGTCTGATTATACTATTGACCTCTGCTGTACCACTTTATATGCAGATATTATCACATTTAAAATGACCCGGTTTCATTTTATGTTGCAGAAGAGACAGTACTTTTGTACCATGATCTTACAAAACTCACACCCCAAAAAACTGACCCTTATGTTACATTATGAAATGTATTGAGCTTGATTGAGAAGATGTGAAGTCCAGATGATTCTTGTATTACTCTTCTATATAGATCTGCGTAGAGATAAAGCACTTAACTAGTAATGTTCTGCTCTTCAATAATATATGATATGAATAATGTAAAATACTAGAATATTTTATTTTATTGCCAGTAAATAAAAAGTTGGGTAAATCATATTGTAAACAGTGTTTTAACCCTACAAACAGACATAGAATAACTGGGGTAAAAGGTCATGCTATCTGATCAAGAGCCACTGGCTCGGCTTTTCATGTTAAACTGGGATTGGCCCATGAAGAAGACAGTTGTGACGTATGTAGCAAACGTGCAGCTGGGTATAAAATAATTTTTCTGGAAAATCTTAATTTTTTAATGTCACAACTCGCTCTTAGATGGTCTTGAAAAGACCAAGGAGAGCAATCCTACCCGCAGGTTGTATAGGTTCTGTGTCCTGCAACACAGGACCGCTTAGCCGGACTCTAGGACAAGTTGTAGATTCTCAGGACAAGTTACCGGGTTCCAGGACAAGTTGCCGAAAATAATTTCAAATAATCCCCTAAATGAAACACACCATGCATATGTGCTCCAAACAGAGCATAAACTTTATTTTTCAGTACATCTTTTTATACAGTTCTTGCCCCCAATCAGCAAGGGTCACTTCCTTAGGTAAACATGAGTCTAACACCTTGTGCCCCCTTTGAATTACCCACACATGGGCTAGGACTGTCTCCAAGGACCCAGCGCCAGCTAGGTGCCAAGGAATCGATGGCCCCAGCTATCATAGTAATTGTAATTGAGGTTGAAAAAAGACTTTTAGCCCATCAAGTTCAACCTTTTAAGATCTCATCTGATCTGCAGTATACAGATTAGTTGTTATTTATCAGCTACCTCAAGGCAAGATCTAGGCACAGCAGGGGTTGATAAGCTACAGTGAGTCCTAGAGCCAAAGTGTGTGAGGGGTTGGGGTCCCACCTGAATGGGAAGTGGGCCCAGGATTCCCTTTAAAAGGGAGAAGGGGCCTGCTTCTTTGAGGGGACTGTTAGGGTGAATGTTTCTGGTCCTTGATAGTGTTTCAATTGGTGTTAGACAGCTTAGTTAATTAGACTTGATGACTCAATCTGTTCCGTGGATCTCCCGTAGAAGTCTATGGGGCCTATTCTACTGCTTACCACAAGCTTAAACCTAGGCAGGAACCTAGCCCATCCCTTGGGCTAAAAGTCAACTGGGTATTGCGGTTGACTACTGGAACGGACTACTGGCCACCCTTAAAGTGATATGTGTTAGCGTCGCTCCTTAAAGTGATACCACCCCCAAAATAATGTTATTGTCCCAGTGTAATAGTTATACCTCAAAGCACAATCTACACATAAAATAACTGTTCAAAAATTAAAAACTGACCCAAAGCCAAGTTTGCTCAAATGACCTGGTGATCAGGGATCTAAGAGGCCAAGGCCATACAACCAGGGCTTGTGGTAAAACATCACACAACAATACAGTAAGTGACATAGTCTTTTCAAAAGTTCTTATGACCATTACCTTAGGCCTTGCGTTAGGTAGCCACATGGCTAGTATCCATTAACGGCTGATTGTGAGCTCCCAAAAGTTCACAAGTCAAGGGGGGTCATGACATTTAAGGCTTTCTTTTTGTTTCATCTTATCTTGCTTCAGCATTTTCTGATAGCTTAGAATTTGAAAGAGTGTGCTTATTTACCAATGCGGGGAGAAGAGGGCAGGGAGATTTATTATGTAACCGATCAATTTGACGCCTGCCCCTTTTCCTGAAAATGCTTAGAAGCAGGTAGTTGCAAGGGCTGCTCTTTCAGAAATGTAAATGCATACAACATTCAACAAAGTATCATAGATGCCTCCACGGCCAGTGGACACATAAAAAAATCATTAAAAAAATATAATATAAAAAAAGAGCTCAATGACCTTTTCCTAGCCCAATTACTCTCTTACTTAAACTTAGTTTTTCAAACATATATTTTTTCACAGAATGATACAAAATGCAGGTATTTGGTACAAAGCTCAGTCACTTAACTCTTCTATTCTATGACTTATTTGTAAATGAGGGCTTATTGTTACTGGTGATTGCCTTTTTAATACCTAATTTCAATGATGTCTATAATGAAATAACCACACAAGTGATATGTTGTATGTGTCATTAGACAATTAAAGTAAAATTATATTGTAATGTAATATATCAGAATAGAATAGAATATAATAGAATAGAATTTAATATATTATATAATATATAAATATAAGGAAAAAATTGTGCATAAAATGAAACAAAAAATACTGAAATGTCAGTAACATACAATCAGTGTGTAAGTAGCGATTTACTGAGACTTCACTATCAAAAATCGTATTGTTTCTTATTTATTTTCAGTTCACCTTTTCAAAATGCTACTCACTACTTAAAAGGCCACTTAATTCAGCATAATTTGGACCACATCACAGTAAACATCCCCTAAAAGCATGTTGAAATTCATGCGTTTTTCACTAGGCAATCAAATCAAATAAAATATGAGTTTACATGTGTAATAGACTGTCCACTTGCTATTGCACTATTGCAGCCAATCATGTTGCAGGGGTGTGTGTCCCATTCAATTCATCGGTAAGACTGCTTATATATCCAGTTTGAAGGGAACAGACCTTTTTAGCTTCTTATGGCAGGTAATTCAGGTTTCTGCTCTCTTGCCTCTCTAGAATTTAAAACAATGCTGACCAATGCTTTACTCACTCCGTTGGTGTTCGTGTAGTGATCAAAAAAATATATATAACTCACAACAAATCTATCTGTGCAGGCATGGAATGCTGGACTCACCTAAACAGCTCAGTTATGGGTTAATTGATTAGTGCAGGCATTAGTTCAGGGAAAAACTGCTATAAATCTATTTCCTTATAGACAATCACCATCACCGTGCACTCGCTAGGCTACCTGTTATTACTCATGCAACAGCCAGTAGGCAGGATATACTTGTATGTAAACAAATTTTTTTTGATCTGTTATTAGTGTAATTAAAAAAAATAGATTATTTTAACATACAATCTTATGCTCTTTCACACTACGTAGAGCACTTACAGTGAGTTAAGTGTCGCCTTAATGAAATCTTAGTATATCTGGTGACATTGGTGTGGGGTGATGAGATAATCAAATTTCACAGCAAAAAAAACTCCCCACAATTTTGACTTTTAGTAAATCAGGCCCACAGCCTCCATAAAATACACCTGAATAAAAGTAGCTTTTTGACAGAACTCCAAAATTGATTTTCCTAGTAATATAAGCATCAATAAAAGCATATTACTTTTTAAGTTCATTAAAAAATAATAATAAATCAAGAAAAAGCTTAGATGTAATAGCAAAAAAATGTTTAATTTTAAAAGTGCTCTTATTTCCCTTGATACTGGAGTCCTTGCTGGATTTTGCAGTTTAATAGTATCAGCCTTTTTATACCGTATCCCCTGCGGCCCTCTCTTACCCTAAATTCTCTGCTGCAGAAAGTATTCTCTCTTCAGTTAGAGCGGAGAGTCCATATGGCATCCGTTACTTTAAACATGGCTGCAACAGAAATATTCCTCTTAATTCCCCAAAACACCATATTTTGCAATAGTAACTGGTTAGAAATAAGCGTTCAACATACCCAGATGCTAAAATAATAACTCACATTTATATGCAGTCTTTTTATTTCCGTCATTGTAAGACTTGTATGTAATTTATTCACAATTATTCACGTCCCGTTAGTGGGAAAATGTAGTATAATTTAATTTAGTCAAATAGAAGCAATTATTATATATTTTTATAATGATCAAGCAGTTTCAGTACAGCCTGAATAATTTTGTGTAATGTGAAAAAAATGATAATATTAGATTCTGGGCAATTCTGGGCATTTATGGATCAAGGACATTAAACACCTTCATTATGTTTTAAAATGAGCATATATTAGCTGATCACTGAAAATTGCTTCATAATAATATGTTTTAAAGGGGAAACTAAAATTATAATAATGCAAAAAATTATCATTACTTTAGAAAGCTTAGATTAAATGTAGCCGTTTAGGATAAAGAACAATTTGCCCTGACCTATACATAGGAGCGCACATGTGATCAATGGAAGGATATCTCTGTGCCAGTCCTAAGCAATAGACTCATCTACCCTGTCCATTGTTTCTTCCTAAAAAGATTAAACCATTAATTGCAGTGGATGACTGGGAGATTTTCTTTGTTGAGCTCCTGCTTTGCGGAAGATAACTCCCAGACATCCTCTGCAGTTATTCTCTTGTTGGTGCCTTTGAAGGATGAGAAGGCGCCTCTGTTCCCTCCTCCTTATATATATACTAACGAATTGCCTGTCAAAAAATGACGGCAATAAGATTGTAAGGCAGGTAATGTTGTTTGTGTGCAAAATTAATTTTGTTGTTTTTTTAAGATCCTTCGGCGCTCATTGCGAGCCTCGCGCTGAGCGCCAAAGTCACTCATCGCGCCTTAGGCGCTCATTGCGAGGCTCTTGGTTGTTGGTGTGCTATGAGAGGCGTTGTTTTTTTTTCGGGGTATGGCAGTGAATATTTAATAAAATAAGAAATGAATATACTTTACCTATTGTGAAGTAATATATGCAGGAAGCATTGTTACATAGTTACATAGTTACATAGTTACATAGTTACATAGTAATTAAGGTTGAAAAAAGACTTTCAGTCCATCAAGTTCAACCTGTTAAGATCTCCTCTGATCTGCAATATGCGGATTAGTTATTAATTAAATTATTGATTAAATAATTATTAATAGTATAGTATTGGAGGATGAATAAAGAGTTAGTCCATCAAGTTTAACCTTTTTAGATCTCTATTGATCTTTTTAATGTGGACTATTTATTATTATTGTTAATTGTTAATTGATCCAGAGGAAGGCAAACAGAAAAAAAAAAAACATTGAAACTTTGCCAATTGTCTCATAAGGGAAAAAAAAAAAGCAAAATTCCTTCCTGACCCCAGAAACTGGCGATCAAATTTCTCCCTGGATCAATATTCCTTGCTAGTTATCTAGGATTGTGTTGAAGAGCTGGCAATCTGTTTTCATGTTGCTGCATCATCAGTGCTGTGGAGCTGCTGTGTAAGTGTCATAATTGTGTGCAGTGTGTAGTGTAATAGTGTGCGAGGCAAATCCGTTAGGGTAGCTGTGTACTTCCGGATTGTGTAAGTTAGTGTTGTAAAATGGCGCCAAATGTGTGGTATGCAACTGTGGCTGATTTAGCGTCCTTCGTTTCAGATCTCGTTTGATTTTTTTCTGAAAATCTGTGGGTGTTTGGTGGTGTTTTGCTTATTTAGGGTCCTTTAGCCTCGTTTTCGTTTTGTTCAGCGGCCATTTTATCTCTTGCTTAGGTGATTTTCTGGTGTCTAAACTCTGTAATTTGGACTTCAATCGAGGTTTAACTTCACTTGCAGAGGTCCTGTGTGCCCCCCCCCCCCCCTTGCTGTGGGTAAGCTTTTTATGTGTTTGTTGTGTGTATTTCTTGTGTTTCTAATGTTTTTCGAGTCGCGCGGGTTGCGTCCTTGTTTTTGGATCTCGTACGACTTTTTCAGAAAATCTGTAGGTGTTTGGTGGTGTTTTGCGTCTTTAGAGTCCTGTAGCCTCGTTTTCGTTTTTTTCGTTGGCCATTTTTTCTCTCGCTTAGGGGATTTTCGGGTGTCTAAACTCTTTTATTTCTAGTGAAATTGAGGTGTAACTTCCGTTTTCGAGGTCCTGGATGCCCCTCCTTGCTGTAGGTAAGCTTTTTATGTATTTGTTGTGTGTATTTATTGTATTTTTAATGTTTTCATGTGCGCTTTTTCGGGCGATAAGGTCGTATTTTTGCGAGGTCGTAATGAGTTCTAACGCGTCTTGTATTTGTTTGTCGTAAGTCCGTAAATTTCGTGAGCCGACAGAGTTAGCAACAACCCGCCTGCTCACAACTATATATGTGATCTCCACACCATTGGGCCACTTCCTGGGTCTCTGAACAAGGGAGCATGGGGGTCTATTTGAGCCTTAATTTACACTCCCATAATATGCAGACAGATGTGAGACCCCTTATTGGAAAGAGGAGAGTCATCTACAAAACTCATGCACCAGTTAATGATGTTTGAGGTGTGGGGAACACCAAATAAATGCTTATTTCCCTCCAAATATGGGAAGAAGGGGGGACCAAGTAACAAGTGAATATCAAATCATACAATCACAATCACCTTGTATATTGTATGGGGGCATATTTGGAGACCACCCTCCAACATATATGATTATACCCCACTTAACGCTACCCCTTATAGAACTGATTTGCTTTATCGTTCCTTTCCTGTGGCGAGCGCTGAAAGCAAAACTGCTGCGGCCTTTCCAGACACTTTAAAAGAGATTTAAAGGCATATTAAGGTGAGGTGGGTTATGAATGCATCCCGTAGAGGAGCATCATAACCCACCTAGCATAATAAAATAATTGTGTTGGGGGTGATGTAGACACCTCCAGCAACAGGTTATGCGCATATAGGGTACAAAATTATAAATTCGTACCCTTGGCTCCTTTTCAGCCAATTAGCAAAGAGTGGTGACGTCAGCTGTGAGGCTTTAATTAAACAAAATAGGTAAAAAGTCAAGGGGGTGAATACTTTTGCATATATATATATATATATAATCCCTTCCCTGCGAGCGTAGGCGACGCAAGGGTGTGGGGGGCGGAACAAGGCGGTATGATTACGATAATCATAGTGCCAGGAGGGTTAAAAGAGGTTGTTGAAAGAGGCAATTATCCTCCAGAACTGATATTCAACGTTGATGAGACTGGACAGTTCTGGAAGTGAATGCCAAGGTGCACCTTCATATTACTTGAGGAGAAGCGAGCACCAGGGTTTTAAGCAGTCAAAGACAGTATAACCCTTCTTCTGGGTGGGTACACAAGTGGCAAGATCAAGCCATTCCTGGTGTACCATTCAAAAACACCTAGAGTCATGAAGGGGATTCCAAAATCCACCTGTCATTTGGCAATTCAACCATAAAGCTTGGATCACCATGAACATCTTCAAAAACATGTTCAGTGAAGATTTCTGTCCATCTTTGCAACACTACTGAAGGCGTAAAGGAATTGAGGCGAAATCACTCCTGTTGATTGATAAGTCTCAAAGTCAACCGACTAACTCGGCTGAGGTTGGTTGCTGGATCCCAGTAGAAGTAGTTTTCCTGCCACCAAACAGTACTTTACTCATCCAGTCAATGGATCAGGAAGTCATTACGACCTTCAATGCCTTTTAATCTTCTTTTCACATACAGCCAGCTCATTGATCGTTCCTCACCAAAAGTCTGTGGTCTATCTGGATGACAGTGTGGCCAATGATCCGGACAGGAGCAGAAATGTGAGACGCATCATTCTTGGGGCCGTGTCTTGCTACCAATATCTACTGAATGGCCGTAGAAAGCAAAGATCCTTGTATATAAAAAGGTCACAATGCAGGATGAGCCTGAAGCATCCACATCTGCCATTTATAGTGGACTGTTTAGTTAATGTTTGCTGTTTCTTTACATTTAATTTACAAAAAAGGTTCAGTTTTTGTTTTAGTTATGTTTGCAATTTCTTAAAAGTTTATATAAACATTTTTAAATTTCAACTGCTTTTGTGTATTCTTTTCCCATGTGTTTCCCTATCCCTATCTACCTTATGTTAAAATTACCCTATTTAGTTTCACTTAACACTCAGAACCTATCTGATATTGCTGTATATATATATATATACTAGCGACTTGCCCATCAAAAAATGACGGCAATAAAATTGTAAGGCTGGGAATGCTGTTTGGCATACAATGTAAGGTTTTTGGTCATCAGAACACCTTTGGCGCTCATTGCAAGCCCCGCGCTGAGCGCCTTTGGCGTTCATTGCCAGCCTCTCCGCTTGTGTAATTTTGGTGGTGTGAGCAACTATGGTGCTCATTGCAAGGGCCGCGCTGATCGCCTTTGGCGCTCATTGTGAGCCTCTCCCCTCATGTACTTTTGCTCCTCTGAGCACTCTCGGCGCTCATTGTGAGCCCCGTGCTGAGCTCCTTTGGCGCTCACTGCAATCCTCTCTTCTGCCCTACTTTTGGTTGTCTGCGCACCCTGTGCGCTGATTGTGAGCCCCCCTCTGAGCGCCTCTGTACTTTTGCTCCTCTGAGCACCCTCGGCGCTCATTGTGAGCCCCACGCTGAATGCCTTTGTGGCTCATTGTGATCCTTTCCCCTGGTCCTTTATATATATATATATATATATATATATATATATATATATATATATAAATATATATATATATATCTTAATGCTAAATAATTAATTCATTAATAAATAAATATACTTTACCTATTTCTAATTAATATATCCAGCAATCAATAGCCTGAAGAGCTAACAATCTGTTTTGATGTTCCTGCAGCGTACAGACGTCGTGCCTGTCCCCCCATGCTCTGAGTGGTGTTTTTTTGTATCTTTGTTAATTTTGGTGGTGTTATTGTTTTTGTATGTGCACGGTTTGGCCGTTAACTTCGTATTTTTTTAACCTCATATTTTTTTTGTTTGTTAAGAGCCGCTTTCCTTTTTGCAAGTGTTACGGGCCATAATTTGTGCCTGTTTCTTTTTCAAACTCCTATGGGTCTCGCATTGTGAATGATGTAATTGACATTTAGTTCCGCGGGTCGTAGGGATGAGCGCCTACGTCGCTCATCTCCATCAGCGCAGTGAGCGCCTTCGGGGCTCATTGCGAGCCTCTTGATTGGTGTATTTATTAGGTCGTACCAGTCTGTTGAAAAGGCGTATGTGCTTGGCTGTGTTTTGCGTGCTTAGGGGTAGTGTAGCCTCGTTTTTGTTTTTTTCGGCGGTCATTTTTTCTCTCACTTTCGAGTGGCGAAAACCTTTAATTTATATTTAAATTGGCGTGTAACCTCATTCCCAGACGTCCTGGCTGTCCTCCATTTGAGTTTTGTGTTGAAGTGTAGTTCCGCAGGTTGTAGGTATGATGCGCAAGGCGTGCGCTCATCTCCACCAGAGCAGTCAGCGCCTTCAGTGCTCCCTGCCTAAGTCATACAGGGTCGTCGGGATGAGTGCCTATGGCGCTCATCTCCACCAGTGCAGTGAGCGCCTCCCTTTCTCAGCGGTACGGGGTCGTAGGGATAAGCGCCGTAGACGCTCATTCCTCCCAGTGCAAGGAGCACAAAAGGTGCTTCTTGCCAGCAACGGCAGCCCTCGCTTTGCGAGCCCACAAGTTTTAGCAACAACCCGTATTGCTGAGAACTATATATGTGACTAGCGTCTTGCCCCTCAAAAAATGACGTCAATAGAATTGTAAGGCAGGTAATGCTGTTTGATACACAAAGTAAGTCTTTTTTTTGTGTGAGTACCTTTGGTGCTCATTGCGAGCCCCTTGGTTGGTGTATGTTTGGTTATGAGAGCTCCTTTGGCGCTCATTGCAAGTTTTGCACTGATGGGCTTTTGGCTCCCATTGTGAGCCTTTCCTCTGTTGTAATTGTGGTCCTGTAGACACCGTTGGTGCTCCTTGTGAAGCACCCGCTGAGCGCCTTTGGCGTTTATTGTATTTTTATTTTATTTTTTTGCAGTATTCAATGTAGATTTGCACTGTTGGCGAGCAGAGGTGTAAGTGTGAGCAACGTGTAGTGTAAATAGGCTGCGTGCACGAGGGGAAGCCGTTTAGTGTAAGTGTAGCTGTGTATTTCCGCATTCTGTAATGGTAATGTTATTAGGTTTGAGTGATTGTGGTAAAATGGCTGCGAGTGTGTATGTTTTAGGCGGGTGTTGAGCATTAAGCGTCCTTCCTAATAGTGTATTTATTAGGTTGTACGGTCTGTATAAAAGGCGTATGTGCTTGGCGGTGTTTTGCGCGCTTTGAAGTCGTGTAGCCTCGCTTTCGTTTTTTCGGCGGACATTTTTTCTTTTGCTGTGTATGGTCCTCATTCAATTAGAATTTTGGCAATTGAATAGGGCTCTATGCAAGCACATAACATATTTTTTTTGACAGAAGTTTTTAGTTAGTGAAAAACTTGCTTTTGGATAGAAGTTCAGTAACTAAAAAGTTCTGTCAAAAATGTTTGTATGTGCTTATATAGAGCCCTATTCAATTGGGCAACTCGGAATTGAATGAGGCTCTATGTATTTTTTATTTTGTGTGTTTTTCGTGTTTTTCGCTGTGCGTGTTGCGGCCATTAATTTCTGAGTTTTTGCGGCTCGTATTTTTTTTTTTCTCAGTGGCTGTTTTATTTTCTAAGTGTTACGGCCTGTACTTTTTATAGGCGATTTTTTTAAAGTGCTACGCGTCTGGCACTTTGAATTGTGTATTTGAGTATGGGTTGTAGGTGTGATGCACAAGGTGTGCGAGGTCTCCACCAGCGCAGTGAGCACCTTCTGCGCTCCCTGCCTAAGTCCTACGGGGTCGTAGGGATGAGAGGACTATGGCGCTCATCTCCACCAGCACAGTGAGCACCCTCGGCGCTTCCTGCCTAAGTCTCACAGCGATCATCTCCACCAGCGCAAGGAGTGCCTTTGGCCAAATTGTATGTGTACTCCTCACAATTTACAGTGATTAACCCACAATTTTACAGTTCCAATATTAAAACTATATTAGATAGAGTAGTATATTTCATCCCTTACCGAGGCCCTCATTCAATTGTAATTTGGCCAATTGAATAGGGGTCTAAATAAGCACATAACATATATTTTTTAAATAAGTTTTTAGTTAGGGAAAACCTTCCTTTTGGATAGATGTTTACTAACTAAAAACTTCTTTAAAAAAATATGTTATGTGCTTATTTAGACCCCTATTCAATTGGCCAAATCACAATCGAATGAGGGCCATAGCCCAGTACTTAAGTGAAGTATGAAATCGCAAATGTGGGTTCAAGTCGTTCTACAACATTATGACATAAGGGTGATATGAAAGAAATATGGGTGTAGCAATGGTGAATAAAAAATAATGATATTGTTATTTGTCACCATCACAAAGCATGTACGTACATAGCCCAAAATTAAAACTAGTTGGGTTTTTTTTGGTCATAAGAAAAAAACTAAAAATACATATAAACTGTAAAAAGTGATATCAGACAATTATAATGTTGCAATGCTTTTACAATAATTCAGTTAAGTAAATCATATTGATGTTTATAAGAAAAAGGGATGCTAGAAGATTTGATCTTATAACCCACAATCCTGAAAGTGATGCATTTACCCACTACACCACATCTCCACATTGCAATTAATGAGTTTATAAATCTACAATGTTAATATATAATATGTAAGACAGTCCTAGCCTGAAATTCAATGTCTATGCATTGTCATGTAGGAGAGCTTTACTATATATGTATATATATATATATATATATATATATATATATATATATATATATATATACAGTCAGGTCCATAAATATTGGGACATCGACACAATTCTAATCTTTTTGGCTCTATACACCACCACAATGGATTTGAAATGAAACCAACAAGATGTGCTTTAACTGCAGACTTTCAGCTTTAATTTGAGGGTATTTACATCCAAATCAGGTGAACGGTGTAGGAATTACAACAGTTTGTATATGTGCCCCCCACTTTTTAAGGGACCAAAAGTAATGGGACAATTGGCTGCTCAGCTGTTCCCTGGCCAGGTGTTTGTTATTCCCTCATTATCCCATTTACAAAGAGCAGATAAAAGGTCCAGAGTTAATTTCAAGTGTGCTATTTGCATTTGTTGCTGTTAACTCTCAATATGAGATCCAAAGAGCTGTCACTATCAGTGAAGCAAGCCATCATTAGGCTGAAAAAACAAAACAAACCCATCAGAGAGATAGCAAAAACATTAGGTGTGGCCAAATCAACTGTTTGGAACATCCTTAAAAAGAAAGAATGCACCGGTGAGCTCAGCAACACCAAAAGACCCGGAAGACCACGGAAAACAACTGTGATGGATGACCAAAGAATTCTTTCCCTGGTGAAGAAAACACCCTTCACAACAGTTGGCCAGATCAAGAACACTCTCCAGGAGGTAGGTGTATGTGTGTCAAAGTCAACAATCAAGAGAAGACTTCACCAGAGTAAATACAGAGGGTTCACCACAAGATGTAAACCATTGGTGAGCCTCAAAAACAGGAAGGCCAGATTAGAGTTTGCCAAACAACATTTAAAAAAGCCTTCACAGTTCTGGAACAACATCCTATGGACAGATGAGACTAAGATCAACTTGTTCCAGAGTGATGGGAAGAGAAGAGTATGGAGACGGAAAGGAACTGCTCATGATCCAAAGCATACCACCTCATCAGTGAAGCATGGTGGTGGTAGTGTCATGGAGTTGGCATGTATGGCTGCCAATGGAACTTTTTCTCTTGTATTTATTGATGATGTGACTGCTGACAAAAGCAGCAGGATGAATTCTGAAGTGTTTCGGGCAATATTATCTGCTCATATTCAGCCAAATGCTTCAGAACTCATTGGACGGTGCTTCACAGTGCAGATGGACAATGACCCGAAGCATACTGCAAAAGCAACCAATGAGAGTTTTTTAAGGGAAAGAAGTGGAATGTTATGCAATGGCCAAGTCAATCACCTGATCTGAATCCGATTGAGCATGCATTTCACTTGCTGAAGACAAAACTGAAGGGAAAATGCCCCAAGAACAAGCAGGAACTGAAGACAGTTGCAATAGAGGTCTGGCAGAGCATCACCAGGGATGAAACCCAGCATCTGGTGATGTCTATGCGTTCCAGACTTCAGGCTGTAATTGACTGCAAAGGATTTGCAACCAAGTATTAAAAAAGTGAAAGTTTGTTTTATGACTGTTAATCTGTCCCATTACTTTTGGTCCCTTAAAAAGTGGGGGGCACATATACAAACTGTTGTAATTCCCACACCGTTCACCTGATTTGGATGTAAATACCCTCAAATTAAAGCTGAAAGTCTGCAGTTAAAGCACATCTTGTTAGTTTCATTTCAAATCCATTGTGGTGGTGAATAGAGCCAAAAAGATTAGAATTATGTCGATGTCCCAATATTTATGGACCTGACTGTATAATCAGTAAGACAGTCCTAGCCTGAAATTCAATGTCTATGCATTGTCATGTAGGAGAGCTTTACTATATATGTATATATATATATATATATATATATATATATATATACATATATATATATATATATATATATATATATATATACAAATACATGAATATAAATATATATATATATATATATATATATATATATATATATATATGTACATAGCGCAGTAACTGTATTAATGGATTTCTGAGCAGTAAATAATTCTTCTAACTTTTTTTAGACGTCCAAATGTGAATACAAATGTAAGATTTATTTTAAACAAATATGTATATATTTATGTGTGTGTGTATATATATATATATATATATATATATATATATATATATATGTATATATATATATATATATATATATATATATATATATATATATATATATATAATCAAATGTAAAAAATGTAATAGTTTCCTATGAAGCCATAGCTCTATGTGTTGGTACATATATATAATGCTAAAGCTTTTTATTTATTTTTCCAGTTTGAAGATTAAATATAATTTTACTAAATCCATTTAAGCAATAGCAAAAACACAGGAATTCTCCGTGGTATAAATTATGGTTTATTTAACCCTATAAATTCTATTTTTTTTGAGTAAAACAAATATTTGTAAAGTATAATCTTTTTGTGTTTTAAGATATAAATCTCTTTAATAATTGGATCCAGAGAGCATTGGCGGTTTTAAAGGTTGCATAGTCTATCATAAGAGACCAAAGCTGGCAAAATCATATTTTATTCTCTAGTTCTATTTTAATGGGATCTTTCATGTGTTTTTTGAAAGGTGTTCAGCAATGATCCCAACAGAATTTGTACATTATATTATGTATAAACTGTTCTCCTGGGAAAAAGAGGCACTGCGCGATAACATTTGTATGCACATATTTTTTATTATTTTTAGAGCTTACGATTTAATTTATTGCATTAGCCCCAGGGAGCCGAAATAACTTTCAAAATGATTGCAGATACAATGTAGAGAACAGTAGCTTTAGGGAGACATGGTAATAGTGTTCAAACGAACTAACAAAATATATAAATGTCTCCAGATCACCCAGTGGTATTGCCTTAGAAGACAGGAAATATATTTCTCTGAGCTCGGCAAAAAATATACATTATCTTCCTTATTTTATGATAGAATTTTCCTGTTCTCTCACGTCACAGAGAATTGTGGTTATGCCTTGGAATATGTTACTGTCTTCCTTGAACTCTAAAATGATTGATCATTTATGGTAAAAAAAATAAAAATAAAAAAAAAGGTTATTTATTGCATTTTGTTTTGTATATATTTTGGCCCCTGTGCAGTTATTTTTTTATTTTTTTTGGCGTTATTCAGTTGTTTCTAACTCTTCGTGGACTCATGGATCGTAATACACCATGCATATTTTTATGTCAATAATCATGTGGATTCACTTGGTTTTTCATGGCAGAGACTGGAGTGGGTTGTCAGTTCCTTCTCCAGTGTGCAGTTTAGAGCTCAGGTATTCCTAGTTGGTATCCCATCCAAGTACAGACCAGGCTCAACCCTCCAACTCACACCACCTCAGGGTGGTGTGACCTCTTGGTTCCCTAACTGGAATTAAACCCAGGTTGCAGCGGTGAACCACTGGGCCATGAGGGGACCTACCTAATATAAGGCGGTAGAATTCAGGATGTAATATACCAAATATAAGGGTGTAGATCCCCCGTCACGGTTTGCTACCTTGTCGTGATGAAGGGGCTTGTGTACCTCAATGAAGTTGGGAGCTATACCATGTAGGGTCACCCAAGATGGGCCGGTCATAGCAGAGGTCAGACAAATCTTGGTCCACTGGAGAAGGAACTGGCAACCCACTCCAGTATCTTTAACAAGAAAACCTTATGGATAAGCACGACCAGAAATACAGACAGATGTGCCTGGCGTGCTGCGTCCATATGGTCACCAAGAGTCAGACACGACTGAAGGACTGAACAACAACAAAGAATTCAGAAAGTGGTTGGAAGACTGAGAGGCTAAAAAAAGGTTAGTATTATTATTGTACAACCATTCCAGTCATCATGATGGGCTAGTACAGGCAATTTTGTCCTTTTGAGGGCTACTAACTGTCCGGCATTTCAGTACCTCCAGTCTTGTGTCTCCTTGACTAAGGCCAGGGCAAGAACTCATTCATGCCGTTTGATTCACCTGGGTTTTAGTTCTCAGATTGAACTCCTTCAATTCCTTTTTTTGCTTCAGTTGTGTCCTTCTAAGGGTGGTAGGGGACTCCAAATGTGGACTCCTTGCTCTGTGCCGTAGGTAGTACAGCTGCACCTCACTGACAAGGCCTAAGAGAGACCAAAACGTATGTCTGGGGTTTGCTGTTTATCCTGTTCAGGGTAGAATTGCCTGGTATTTCGGGGCTGGATCACTCTAGTGAGTGAGACTAGACTGATATACTACAGGATATTTCTACCTGTGATGGGCACAAGTGGCTAAAAGAGGCTGCTCTCTGAGTGGGTAACCAGACCTATAGGACAAACCTACTTCAGGTAATGTCCGTTCTTAGTTTTTGTTGGTGGCCCTTGGAGGACAGAGTTGCCCACCAATATGGTTCTATTTACATTAAATGACCACTATTGTGCATTAACAAGCAAAGATTGTATGGGTGCTTGTTGGGCATAGATTGTTATTAACAGTAGGCTGTTAAAAATAAATAACATTTTATATTTTTTCATACTTTTGAATTTGTCAGTTTTTCTCACAAGCAGAGATGCTTATCTGAACCTCCCTGTTCCTATCAGGGGGCGTAGTCAGCCTGAAAGCTGGACTAAAAAAATGTCTGACCAGTCTAGGCTCTGATTCAGACTGAGCATGCTCAGTAAAGGGGGTGGAGCCATGATGGCTCATTTGCTGTTACACTGCTGGCCAAGCCTCCGGACAAGACACATGGGGGAGGAGATAGCCAGCTCTGCCTGGGGGGAAAACAGACAATAAAAAAAAAAAAATTAGCTTTTTTTTATTTTAAACTGCAGAATGTTTTTAATAGTCTATAATCAACAAACATGTGATCATTATTATTAAATGCCTTACAGTGATGTTTTAAAGAGTCAATTTAGTGGTAAAACTTTAAAAGTATAAGTTGTGAGATGGGGCAGGAGGAAACCTCTGAAACTCCATATTGCAGTTTCTAGAGCAGTAGTTAGAACAGCGTTGACTTGACCATGTGACTGTGCTGTTTACATTAGAAGATGCAACATGGAATTTTACTGTTTGCTGCCCACATGGATGGGAGGGGAGGGAAGGCACAATTTGAAATAATCAATTCCAGACCCCAGATTTTTCCCATTTTAGTTTGAACTGACAGTCTTGTTTTTTATACAAAACCTTAAAACTAAACAGACATGAAAAAACAATAATTACATCAGATAACATAGAATTTAACGGGCTGCAGATTGGCTCTTACAGACACATGATACAGATTGGGGGCAGAGTGGGGCCAAGGGAGGCTGATTGTGGCTGGGGTGCATGGGACTGAATGGGGGCAAAGGGACAACTGGAGGCAGAGTGGGGGCAGCAGAAGGTGGGCGGGGCCACATGAGGCCGATCTGGGGCCATATGAGGCAGAGTGGGGGCAGCAGGGAGGCGAGTGGGGGCTGCGGGAGGCATGTAGGGTGGCAGGGGCTGAGTGAGGGTCGTGGGAGGGCGAGGGGAGCTGCTGGAGGCAGTGGGAGGCAGAGTGGGAGCCACAGGGGGGCGAGTGGGGGCCACGGTACTCCAAGTGGGGGGCACAGGAGGCGTGTGGGGCCACAGGGGGAACGAGTGGGGGCGGCAAAAGGCCCCGGGAGGCTGTGGGGCTGCAGTGGGCCCAGTGGGGGCTGTGGGAGGCAGAGTGGGGACGTAAAGCCCAAGGGGGGCCATAGAGGGTCACAGGGGGGCCCAGCTTCATGCTCCCGGCTCCTCTCCCACTTGTTGTTCCTCCCCTGCAGGCTCCTCCCCCGGCCGGCTCCTCCTCTTCTCCACAGATTAGAGGAGAGAGCAGCAGCAGGTGAGGCATAGGAATATATTCTATGGAATAGACATCTGATTGTTTATTCAAGTTTAATAAGATGTTATACACTTCTAATTGATTTCTATATTGATCATGCAGAACACAGAATGTTTTAAAATTGATTGCCATGCAATAATTTAAAAGGATT
This sequence comes from Discoglossus pictus, assembly GCA_027410445.1. Taxonomy (NCBI): domain Eukaryota; kingdom Metazoa; phylum Chordata; class Amphibia; order Anura; family Alytidae; genus Discoglossus; species Discoglossus pictus. Next base: position 83,237,503 of record CM050172.1, read on the forward strand.
TTAATAAACTTCTCATTGATTTAATATTGTGATCTATCTAAAAATCTAAGTTTAATAGTTTTCAATAAACGCTGTTCTGCATAAAGCGTATACTCTATGAAGAAGAAAATATATTATTCTATACATTGTAATATATGTGTAATCTAAGTGGCTAAAAGAGGTGCTCTCTGAGTGGGTAACCAGACCTATAGGACAAACCTACTTCAGGTAATGTCCGTTCTTAGTTTTTGTTGGTGGCCCTTGGAGGACAGAGTTGCCCACCAATATGGTTGTATTTACATTAAATGACCACTATTGTGCATTAACAAGCAGAGATTGTATTGGTGCTTGTTGGGCATAGATTATTATTAACAGTAGGCTGTTAAAAATAAATAACATTTTATATTTTTTCATACTTTTGAATTTGTCAGTTTTTATCACAAGCAGAGATGCTTATCTGAACCTCCCTGTTCCTATCAGGGGGCGTGGGTCAGCCTGAAAGCTGGACTAAAAAAATGTCTGACCAGTCTAGGCTCTGATTCAGACTGAGCATGCTCAGTAAATTGGGTGGAGCCATGATGTCTCATTTGCTGTTACTCCTGGCCAAGCCTCCGGACAAGACACATGGGGGAGGAGATAGCCAGCTCTGCCTGGGGGGAAAACAGACAATTTAAAAATAAATTAAAAAATTAGGTTTTATTTATTTTAAACTGCAGAATGTTTTTAATAGTCTATAATCAACAAACATGTGATCATTATTATTAAATGCCTTACAGTGATGTTTTAAAGAGTCAATTTAGTGGTAAAACTTTAAAAGTATAAGTTGTGAGATGGGGCAGGAGGCAAGCTGTGAAACTCCATATTGCAGTTTCTAGAGCAGCGTTGACTTGACCATGTGACTGTGCTGTTTACATTAGAAGATGCAACATGGAATTTTACTGTTTGCTGCCCACATGGATGGGAGGGAAGGGAAGGCACAATTTGAAATAATCAATTCCAGACCCCAGATTTTCCCATTTTAGTTTGAACTGACAGTCTTGTTTTTGATACAAAACCTTAAAACTAAACAGACTTGAAAAAACAATAATTACATCAGATAACATAGAATTTAACGGGCTGCAGATTGGCTCTTACAGACACATGATACAGATTGGGGGCAGAGTGGGGCCAAGGGAGGCTGATTGTGGCTGGGGTGCATGGGACTGAATGGGGGCAAAGGGACAACTGGAGGCAGAGTGGGGGCAGCAGAAGGTGGGCGGGGCCACATGAGGCCGATCTGGGGCCATATGAGGCAGAGTGGGGGCAGCAGGGAGGCGAGTGGGGGCTGCGGGAGGCATGTAGGGTGGCAGGGGCTGAGTGAGGGTCGTGGGAGGGCGAGGGGAGCTGCTGGAGGCAGTGGGAGGCAGAGTGGGAGCCACAGGGGGGCGAGTGGGGGCCACGGTACTCCAAGTGGGGGGCACAGGAGGCGTGTGGGGCCACAGGGGGAACGAGTGGGGGCGGCAAAAGGCCCCGGGAGGCTGTGGGGCTGCAGTGGGCCCAGTGGGGGCTGTGGGAGGCAGAGTGGGGACGTGAAGCCCAAGAGGGGCCATAGAGGATCACAGGTGGGCCCAGCTTCATGCTCCCGGCTCCTCTCCCTCTTGTTGTTCCTCCCCTGCAGGCTCCTCCCCCGGCCGGCTCCTCCTCTTCTCCACAGATTAGAGGAGAGAGCAGCAGCAGGTGAGGCATAGGAATATATTCTATGGAATAGACATCTGATTGTTTATTCAAGTTTAATAAGATGTTATACACTTCTAATTGATTTCTATATTGATCATGCAGAACACAGAATGTTTTAAAATTGATTGCCATGCAATAATTTAAAAGGATTTTAATAAACTTCTCATTGATTTAATATTGTGATCTATCTAAAAATCAAAGTTTAATAGTTTTCAATAAACGCTGTTCTGCATAAAGCGTATACTCTATGAAGAAGAAAATATATTATTCTATACATTGTAATATTTGTGTAATCTAAAATTTCATTAGTATTTTAGATACATTGTTACAGTCATTAATTTTTAACTATTATTTAAAACTAGCGACTTCCGCGTCAAAAATGACGGGGCAATACAATTGTAAGGCAGGTAATGCTGTTTGCCACAGACAGTAAGTGTTTTGGTCGTGTGAGTACCTTGGGCGCTCATTGCGAGCCTCTGGGTTGGTGTATTTTTTGTTATCAGAGGCGCTTTTGCGCTTATTGTAAGGTCCGCGGTGATCTCCTTTTGGCGCTCATTGCGAGCCTCTCCCCTGGAGTACTTTGCGTCCTCTGAGCAACGTTGGCGCTCCTTGTGAGGCGCGTGGTGTAGGCCTTTGTCGTTTATTGTGATCTTGTGTTGTTTTTTTTTTTCTGTATATGTATTTTTTAATGATAATTAACTAATTATTAAAATATACTTTATGTAAGTGTAATTAATATATGCAGCAAGCATTGTGCTGAAGAGCTGACAATCTGTTTTGATGTTCCTGTAGCATACAATGTAGGTTTGCACTGTTGTGGAGCTGAGGTGTAAGTGTGAGCAATGTGTGCAGTGTGTAGTGTAAATAGGCTGCGTGCGCGAGAGGAAGCCGTTTGTTTAGCTGTGTACTTCCACATTCTGTAAGTTAGTGCTGTAAAATGGCGGAGATTGTGTATGTGGTACGCGGGTGTGGATGATTTTGCGTCCTTGCTAAAAGTGTATTTTGTAGCTCGTATGGGTGTGTGTAAAAGTTCCAAAACTCCTTAAATTCGACTTTAATTGTGGAGCAACCTGACTGGCAGATGTTGTGGCTGTCCCCCCCCATGCTGTGTGTGTGTTTATTTTTTATTTAATTTTTTTATTATTTTGAAGTATTTTTGTTGTTTGTGAATGTCCGCGTTACGGCCGTTAATTTCGTATTTTTTCGAAGTCGTCATTTTTTGTGTGTAAGTCCGGCGGCTCGTATTGTTTTGTGTAAGTCCGTATCAAAGTCTTGCTTCTCTGGGTTGTTTTTAACCGCGAGTGAGGCGCCGTAGAGCCCCTCGTTTCGTGAGGGTCCGCATTTGCGGCCTGCAATGAGCTTTCGGCTCATTGCAGCCGACGTTGGAGCCTCCAACTTCCGCAAATGCCTCCCCTCGCTTTCCAAGGGGCCGCATTTGTGGCCTGAACTCGCTTTGGAAGCTCACAAATTGTAACAACGACTCGCAGTTTCTCAACTGTTATATGTGATGTTTGCTTTAATGGTGTCAGAAATTTTGATCAGACACCTCGGAGGAACGTTGAATTCAGGTAACATCTCAATTCACTTTTGTTGAAAGACTGCTATTACCAAGTGGCTTTGAGAATAGAACTAAATACAGAGTAATCCTGGGTAAGATAACTATGATGGACGGGCACCTAACAGAAAGTGATCTACTAAACTGTGGTTACAGGAACATTATGGCAAGGAAAGTTGCATGTCTTGGATAAGCGTAAGGCTATCATGAAAACTGATTAAGACAAGGTTTTAGGCAGATACAGTGGAAATAAAAAGTGTACACACCCTTATTGAAAGAACAGATTTTTGTGAAGTAAAGCCAGACATCAAGATAATTCATGTCAGACATGTTTTCTTTGTAATGTGGCCTTGCAAGAGAAAAACAAAAATATGATTATTAGGTAATGAAGAAAGAATTTAAATTAAAAAAAACTACAACAACCAGATGCATAATTGTGCGCACCCCCATCCTAATATTTTGCATTCTTACAGTAATTCGTCTTTTTGAATAAGTCAACTTTGCACACTCATATCCCAAAAAGTACCTTTCTGTGCATACAGCTGTATGCAAGTTTCATTATATGGCGGTCAAACTCATACCAATATATTACAGCTCACTGACTGATAGTCAAGCTCCAGGACAATTTTACACCCAAAGCAGTTTATTTAGCACTGGGACCCTTATATAAAAACACACTCATCAAAGTAAAAACCCAGCAAAGTAAAATGTGCTTCCCATGGTCCTTTAATTCTCTCAAGCCAGATTTAATTTGTCTTAAAACAATAACATAATGTCAACAAGACGCAGCGAAATGAGTATCGGATGGAGAAAGGTCACTGCGCAGGGTGGGAATTCTTACATTTATTATATCCGGTTATAGCCGGCCGCCGGTGAAAGGTCACGCTCTGTGTTAACACGGGTTAGGTGATATTTTTTTTATATTTGTAATTGCAAAGCTGTAAGAGTCGCTGGTGTTGGTCTTCACACATGAATGGGAAATATTTCTATGTCTTTTTCCCATGCCACCTATATTACAAGCCTTTCTTAAAGGGACATGTTTCTATCATGTGGATCACTATATTAAAGGGATACTGTCGTAGTTACTTAGTAATTGAGGTTGTAAATAACTTTTAGTCCATCAATCTCCTCTAATCTTGTAATATGTGGATTAAATTGTTGATTGTTAATTGTCCGACTCTCCATGACCCAATGAACCACAGCTAGGCACATCTGTCCTTATGTCCTGGTCATGCTTATCCATAAAGGTTTTCTTGGCAAAGATACTGGAGCGGGTTACCTGTTCCTTTTCCAATGGACCGAGATTTAATTGACCTCTCTGCCTATCTTGAGTGACCGTTCATTAAAGTACACAAGACTCTTCACCACAACAAGGTAGTGATTCAGAAGGGGATACAAAATGGTAGCACTTTCTAAATAAAGAGTAAGAACCACATTCAATTCAAAGCCCGCAACTCGATCGCAGACAGACGAATGTCGGTGGGTTTGTGGCAGGCTCCCGTTCATCTCCAATTGTGATGCCATTCAATTGCTCAAGCCCGCAAGATACAGGCCCAAAGCCAAAACCGTAAACCATGCACTGGTTAAGAACAGATTAGGGCGGGAACATGATCAATTCAGCAAGCCTGTAACAGCCCATTTCGAATCAGCCAATATAAAATGAGAGGTTACATGTCAATCAATTAGGTTCAGGGGTCCGATATGCGTTCAGACTTGCAAACCAGCAAAAAACAGAATTTTAGCAATTAATGCCAATACTGTTCTAGTCCATACCGGTGGCCTAATATGTATTAACTCATTGATTCCCGAGATCGATTTAACTCCGAAATGACACATAAATTACATTTTAATTTCCTGACGATTTGCGGGCTTGAGACTGCAATAAATTCTAATGTCTATCATCACTTTCCCTGTTAATTGCAGTATTCATTTTTTATTTGCATTTACAGTGCAATGAATAGGTGTATAACCCCCTTGCGGGTCCTCTCTAGCACTCGTAGGATTTTCTCCTTCATTTGTCGTTTACGGGTGTGAAAAAGTTTGCAGGTTTGGGGAAATTAAGCAATTGAATAGCGATTTGCGATTTTAGCCTTGCGAAAGTAACAGATCAAAGGCCCATAACTCGGAAACTGATCAGAGCCCGCAAAAAGACGCCAACTGAATAGCTTGCAACCTCACTTACGGGCTCCCCGATCTACCGAAAGCTTAATTGAATATGCAAATAAATAAATATATAAATAAATAAACAAACCCAACCTTTACCTTTATATGTTTTGCTCCCAATTATTCAATTTTCTTTTCTCTACTGTTTCTCTCTGCAGAAACTAAAATGGTAGATTCCACTGCAGTACAGTTTGTATAAAAAGTAATAAATTAGAGGCAATGGTCTTTAAATTTGTTGCATTTTGCATCAAAAAAATAACACCCACCGCGGCTCACACTGATGCCGGGAAAGTGTTGGGCTTTTGGGGAAAGTGTATTGCTATTGAATTACCAGACTAATAGTCATTGCATTTCAAAGACTGATCCAGGAGAGAATTCGCTATTTATGTGCTCGAGCATCGAGTCTCAAATTTGTTGGGAAAACAGATCAGACCGTCAAATTGAGCTGTGCGGCGCTTAATAATTAATGAGGCAAATATAACAAGACATTTTATTCTGAGGGAAGGGAATAGAATCTGTGTGAAATCACTTAACCCAATGCTGACAAGAGCATGAACTGAAAAAAATAAAAATAAGAGTGTTTTAAAAAAAAAAAAAATCAACATTGGCCATTCCATGTCAGGTTTACACAATGTTATAAGTGTAAGTATTGTTTTTCTTGTAAATAACCTGTGCCAGAGGTGGAGCTATCGCCATGCAAGGCTCTGGGGCCTGGCTCTGGGGGAGGCAGCTAAACCTGTCATGGCCTGCCACAGCTGTCCTGTGCCCCCCTTCCCCTGCATCAATATGCATTCTGTAAGAGCCAACGTGCAGCCTGTGCATGTAAGAGCCAATGTGCAGCCTGGGCCTATAAGAACCAAACTTCCAAGCAATAACCTCTCTCCTCCACTACATCACCACTATCCCATTGGACCCTCAAGTCCTCTCAGTACAGTTAAAGAGAAGTTAAATTCTATGTTCTTGGATGTAATTATTATTTTTTATCTATAGTATCTCACAAAAGTGAGTACACCCCTCACATGTAAATATTTTATATCTTTTCATGTGACAACACTGAAGAAATGCCTCTGCTACAATGTAAAGTAGTAAGTGTACAGCCTGTATAACAGTGTAAATTTGCTGTCCCCTCAAAATAACTCAACACACAGCCATTAATGTCTAAACCGTTGGCAACAAAAGGGAGTACACCCCTAAGTGGAAATGTCCAAATTGGGCCCAAAGTGTCAATATTTTGTGTGGCCACCATTATTTTCCAGCACTGCCTTAACCCTCATGGGCATGGAGTTCACCAGAGCTTCACAGGTTGCCACTGGAGTCCACATCATGGAGCTGGTGGATGTTAGAGACCTTGCACTCCACCACCTTCAATTTGAGGATGCCCCACAGATGCTCAATAGGGTTTAGGTCTGGTGACATGCTTGGCCAGTCCATCACCTTTGTCTTCAGCTTCTTTAGCAAGGCAGTGGTCATCTTGGAGGTGTGTTTGGGGTCGTTATCATGTTGGAATACTGACCTGCGGCCCAGTCTCTGAAGGGAGAGGATCATGCCCTGCTTCAGTATGTCACAGTACATGTTGGCATTCATGGTTCCCTCAATTAACTTTAGCCCCCCAGTGCCGGCAGCACTCATGCAGGGAAGGGGGGTGGGGGGCAGCCTGTCAGTGCTCAGACCATACGATGCACACTGCATCAAAATCTAAAGATGATGCACAAGAAAGCCTGCAAACAGTTTGCTGAAGACAAGTAGACTGAGGACATGGATTACTGGAACTATGTCCTGTGGACCGATGAGATCAAGACAAACTTATTTAGTTCAGATGGTGTCAAGCGTGTGTCAAGCGTGTGAGGAGTACAAAGACAAGTGTGTCTTGCCTACAGTCAAGCATGGTGGTGGGAGTGTCATGGTCTGAGCCTGCATGAGTGCTGCCGACACTGGTAAATCGTGTTTTTGCACCGGGCCCCCCATGCACTAGCTCCGTCACGGACCTGTGCCATTGTTTAAAATCTAAAGATATAAAATATAACGGTAACAATGAAATCCTCTTCTGGATCATTACCTTGTCATGGTGAAGAGGCTTGTGAACCTCGATGAAACTGTGAGCTATACCATGTATGGTCATCCAAGATGGGCAGGTCATAACAGAGAGGTCAGACAAATTGGGGTTCACTGGAGAAGGGACTGGAAACCAACTCCAGTATATTTGCCATTAAAACCATATGGATAAGCACAACCAGAAACACAGAGAGATGTGCCTGGGTGCTGTGGTCCATATGGTCACCGAGAATCAGACACGACTAAAGCACTGAACAACAACAACACTGTCATAAATAGTGTTTAATGTGTTTATTCAGTAACTGATTAGGAAAGAAATCCGTATTTGTAAATTCCAATGTATTTCGCCCCTTATCATGTGAGCACAAGATGGGAGAAGATCTGCCCAGTGCTGGGTTAAGACATTGTAGCCCCTGGGCCACAGGTACTGTGAGGACCCCAATGATACTCGATACTATATTGGAAGGGATGTGTCCTCTTCAGTGCTGTGATTCCTTTCCCCCGTAGACCAACAGGAGACTTACAGCCTAAAATCAAACAAATAGTCCATGTATGGGTTTGCATTCTGCAGCGTAGGGACACAGCCTGTAGGGATGGATGTGCAGTGTGGTGTCTTAGCCTATCAGGGACCACGTCTCAACAGCATGTTGCTAAATGATGGTCACTGATTGGTTAGTATGAGACACAGCACAGCAAGTACAGCAGAGTCTGTGTCTGCATAAGCCTCAGTGGGCAGACCCAATCAGGTAATACTTGTTTGATTTTAGGCAATAAAATAGAGCTTATAAGCACTTCTTAATAAAACAAAGTCCATAAAAGGGAATATATACACAGGTATAATATATAGCTGGCTAAATCTGGAAATCTTCTATATCACCTTAAATGCCTTTACATTGTAAACAGTAAAACTGTTTGAATTCAGGAAAAAAAAATTAAATAACAGTTTCATGTCTCTGCAAACTCCATTAAAACCTCCTTCTTATAGACTCCAATTGGCGTGTGCTAAGGAATGGCACCAGCTGAGTTATGAAGCTCTATGGGGATACAGACTGATTGGCTCTGGCTGAAAGTCTTAAAATCAGACTTAGAGTGGGGTCCTGACAATACTGCAATACTGCATTTCTGGTAACTTTTGGACCTTTCAAACACAAGTCAGACACATATTTCACTAAGATTGTCATTAAGAAATATGGAGGACCTAATAGAATCTATATTGCTCATTAAAGCAAATTTACTCAATACAATATGTTTTGTGCAAAATGTCTGAAAACCAATAGAATAAAATATTTTATCCAACCTACAACTTAGCTTAGATTAACATATTGCTCATTTTCCTATTTTGAATGTGGAGTGTCCAACAGGTATCTGTGATTGGCTACACATGCAAATTCAAGTTTGCCAGATGTTCTCTCATTTTCAAAGCAGCCCTTGTACAGGGGTGGAGCTAACAGTGGTCCAGGTGGTGCGATGTACCAGGGCCCTCCTCTGGCGGGGCCCAGTGCTGTGTAATTCGTTTTTTTCTTTTTTAAGAAGAGCATTTCTACTGAAGCTCCAAGAGGTGGCTGTGTGGAGCAGTTCAGCATGCTGGGGATGTGCATCAGGAAAGAAGTGAGACAGCAAGGGCTGCAAAGTGACAGCAAAGTACAGGGGGGATAGGTTCTGTTTGGGGGATCAAACAAGTGGGTGCTGAGAGGAGGGGATGGATGCTGTCAAGAACCGGTGCTATGTCCCTCGGGCGCACGTTCTGGAGCAGGTAGGGGAGAGCATTATGCATGGAGGAGGTAAAAGAAGGGGAGCAGGGACGGAGAGGGGATTTGGTGGGGGGTAGCTATGGAAACGGCCTTGATGAGGTGAGCTGTTATGGGAGGGGCACTGAGTGAGCTGCTAGCAAGTTGGGGTCAGTGCAAAAATGTACCACCCCCCAATTTTTTGCACCAGTCCCTCCGTTCTCTATAGCTCCGCCACTGCCCTTGCATATAGATTAAAAGCACATTTTTTAAACCTTTGCCACTCTTACTTGGCATTCAAAAATATTTGTAATGTCACGCTCTTTTAAATAAGTTGAAGAATTTGCATAATCCCACCCCACAGATAACCCAACACTTGTTTCCCAAAAAAAAGCAAGACGTTTGGATACACAATTGTTGTATCTTTATTGCACTTTTACCACTTTGCAAACAACACAAAAACGCTGCAAAATTAAGCTCCTAGCTGCAGAAAGCAGCTTTTATCCACATACCTATATACATTATTTACATTGCTAAAGCAAACTTGGGAAGGCAGTGGCCCTGCTATGAGAAGCCAGAAATTAAGACCTGTTTTCTTCTAGAGATAAATAGCGCTTCGTTTTTTTTTAAATCAAATACATTGTTATTCTATTCGTCATTCAAGTAAATCATCAATTGCACAGTTTCCAAGGATTTCATTTAGTTGATATCTTGCGCTTTTTAGGTATTGGGTGGGTAACCTTCTAAAACACAAGATAGGCTCATTTTAACATAATTAAAGGGAACAAAATCATTGTGTTATTATAGAGTCAGCATCAAAAGTAGACAACTTTATACTGTCCCTTTTTTTAAAAAAAGTGGTAGGTAGGTTGTCATCTTTTTTAATATATATATAACATATATAAATACAAAATTTTTAAATAAAGGCTTCCTATCTGTACAAAAAGAACAGAATGTGCGTAACACTCAAACCAGCCTTGAGGTCTTTGACCGTATCAATTAACGCACATCCAAATATAATCTACTTATAATACAATTAGACTTCGGAATTATCTAATCCTTCTTAGACTCTATAGCTTGTCTACAGTGGGGACAATTACATCTTAAATCTGAATTCACTGAATTCACTCCAGATTGTTGCGCAGTCTTTTGAAAGACTATGTCTTCTCTGTTGGGTTTAGCAACGCTTTTGGCGTTACTACCTCTTGGTGGTTTTGTTAATCGGCTCAGCGTCCAAGTCATTTTCAACTACTTTGCTGTAGCTGTCTTTTTCTATGCAATCACTGACAGCTTTAAGAACAATCCGTAGCCTCCGATCCAATGCTTCTAGGTGTGGTTGGATCAGAATCGGGGTGATTTTGTCCATAAGTAAGGATTCCTCCATCAAGCTACTCAGCTTGTACTCCTCTTTCGCTAGTAGTTGTAATTTCAGGTATGTTGATTGTTTAATTCTGTAATATAAAATAAAATATAGATTATTATGGTGCCGGATCAACAAATAATGCTAAATATTAAATTAAACAGTCACTAGTGCAACAAATCTGTCAACTACAATACAACAGAGCTAAAGACACTCTTCGTCAAGTGGAGATGAAGAGGTCTTACTTCTTGAGTCATGCTTCAGTAAAATGTGCCTCAGTATATGTCATGACCCACTTTTGGGGCTAGGGTGGAACTCCCCTGGACCCCAAAAGCAAGGGCCATTTATGGCCCAAAGATGTACTGTCATAGCCCCGTAAACTAATGGACTCTGTTTTTGGGACTTTCACAACCGTATGGACATTAGGATTTTGTGGCTTTGTTTTGTTTTTTTGAAGAAAATGTAGTTGTGGTCATTATTGCATTGTTACAAGATGGTTGACATGTTGGGTTTACTAGGGTGTGGGTTGCAGACCAGAATCAGGTGATCTCCGGACTTGTTATGAGATTAAAGGGGACACATATCCATACTCATTCTCCCTGTAGAGTGATTGAGAGCAGGCGGGATTGTATAAGGGATTAATCTATTAGCCAGCCAGACTCCTAGCATGGTGGGGGGTAATTAATAACCTATGACCTCATCCAGGTAAGGTGATACCACATGGGCCAGGAAAGACACTACTATGTTTGGTCAATGGTTTATTTGCTGAATGTATGGGTCCACCATGAATGGTTATTTTATTGCATAAATATGTTGCCGATAAAATGTGGTCTGGTCTCCAAATGGAAAGGCTCTTTATTATTGTTGTATCCTTAAACTCTGATGGGTCCTAATGAGATTCAGATGACATTGGCTAGGCTGATCCTATAATCCTGATTTCATCACGGAGGGTGATCTGAACTGGCATGATGGGCACTGAGATAACCCAAACTCTAACAAACCTGGGGGATTCCTGTAGCAGAAGACAGGAGCTTTGCGAGTTAAAGACGACCCCTCATCCTGAGGTTTGTGACAGTATGGATTATTTTATTTACTAGATATGCTGAAAAAATGTTTGGGTTACTGTGTCTTATTATAGTTGAACCATATTTGTACCAATGATTAGAGTTTTTCGGCTTAAATATATTAAATTTTTCCTATTTGACTTGATGTTGCAGTGCAGAATTTCAATGAGCCCATTTCTGCTTGATTAGATTTAACATAAAGAAACTTATTTATATCATCAGAAATACGGATAAAAATTAAAATAAAAAATAGAATCACATCAAATTCTGATTCTATGGGTTTACATATTGACAATCTAGAATACATCACATTTTAATCCAGCAGAAAAGGGCTGAAACATTTTGACTCTAATTATGAAACATTATTAATTGATTAGTAGAAAGCTATTCAAGGGTGAGATTAAAGAGTATTATTATGATTTATTGAACTGTCTGCTCAATATCATATATGAGTAATGTTTGTCCAATACCAATTTGCTGTTTTGTAAAATCAAGATAGTAGAAAACTAATGGACACTACCACCAAGCTCTAATAAAGGTAGTATTTGTATCTTTGAAGCATGGCCCATATTCATAAACATGGCGGACTCATATGAAAGTATTTCAAAAAGTGTCTTCAGTACTTCACAGAGATTTAATAATGACTCTTACTTTGGCAGATCATGAAACAACAAATCGGCATTTCTTATAAAATAAGATACGAATCAGAAAGTACGGGCAGTCAACACAACCACAAGAACCCAATGGCCATATTTAATTGGAGACATATTACACTAACTTTATATATACTAATTATACACAGCATATCCCAAAATACATACGAGAACATACATGCAGGATTTTATGAAAGCTAAAATGTTATTTGAAATTTCGGGGTTATTTCTTACTTATATATTATACTAGCGAATTGCCCGTCAAAAAATGACGGCAATTAAATTGTAAGTGAGCTAAGGGTGTTTGGTGTATATAATGTGGCTGATGTAGCGTCGTTTTCGGGTCTCTAAACTCCGAAATTTGTGCTTAAATGGAGGTGTAACTTCACTTTCAGAGGTCCTCTGTGCCCCCCCTTGCTGTGAGTAACCTTTTTATGTGTTTGTTGTTTGTATTTATTGTGTTTGTAAGGTTTTTGGGGTTGCTCGGGTTGCGTCCTTGTTTTTTAATCTCGTGGGTGTTTTTCGGCAAATAGGTAGGTGTTTGGTGGTGTTTTGCGTCTTTAGACTGCTGTAGTCTTGTTTTCGTTTTTTTTGGCGGCCATTTTTTATCTCCCTTAGAGAATGTTGTAGTGTCTAAACTCTTTTAATTGGACTTAAATTGAGGTGTAACTTTAGTTTTCGAGGTCCTGGATGCTCCCTCTTCCTGTAAGTAAGCTTTTTATGTATTTGTTGTGTGTATTTGTTGTATTTTTCATGTTTTGATGTGCGCGTGTTGCGGCCGATTTTTGCGAGGTCGTAATAGGTTGTAACGTGTCTCGTATTTTCTTTGAGTTACGACGTAAATTTTGCGAGAGTGGCAGTTGCTGGCAAGGAGCGCCTATGGCGCTCTTTGCCAGCAAGTGCGGCCCTCGTAAATTTTGTGAGGGTTGCTGGCAAGGAGCACTTGTGAGGGCCGCAAGCTCGCTGCGCGAGCCCGCAAGCATTAGCAACGGCTCGCATGCTCACAACTATATATGTGATTATTAATCCCTTGAATAAGTCCTTTTTGTTATTTCGGTTCCCTAGTAACAAAAGATTATGTATTTATCATTCTTGTTCGATTCAAGTGATATGTCAAGATTAAACTGTAAGATTGTTAGTCCCCAGTTGAGTTGTTTTTTCCACCCTTACAATGTCACCAATGGGGAGAAACATTTGGTTGAGGGGCTTTAAGAACAACCTGATTAGAAGGAGTTTTCCAACATAAGCCAAAGGGAAAAGCCAATGAAGTACATTGTGTTGATTTATTAGTGCAAAACCAGAGCCACCTCCCCTTTTTGACCTTATAGTGGGTGGAGAGCAGCACCCGCTATATTTGAAAGTAAATGTAATACTAAATATTGTTTTTTCTTTAATCATTGAATATGAATTTTATTAATGAAACATGCCTAACTATCTAAATATTTTTTTGGAGCACTAAAGTCCTTTAAAGACTATATTAAAAATAATACTTTGTGAAATACAATTCCATTAATAGTACAATAGATAACTGTACCTGCAGCACTGACTTAATGGCACCAGGATAGAGAGTTCATCGTGTGAATGTTTTCCAAACCTAGTTAACATAAAACAGAAATTACAAACACGATTACACAAGTGTGTAAATCACAGACATATTACAGACTGACGGTTATTATTTAAACTTGTCCCAGTCACATTTTTGATAACTACAAATATTGCAATAGTCAGTTTGGCATCAAATCTCCATTGCATCAGAAGCAAATTCCTTTAAAAAAAAAAAAAAGTCTCTCCAAAAAGTAAAGCCCTCTTTTATCCCATGAGTCCTGACAGCAGATGGAGCACAGCTGCCCGAGTAGCTCCTCCAACAGTCAACTACAGTCTTAGATCTTGCTTTGTATGTCTTTTCATACGGAAAGAGACTTTCAAGCTGTGTAAGGGACAGTACTAAAAAATACATTTGTTGCACACATATATATATGTTGCTCTGTGGGTACTGGGCAGTCGCTGTACTTAAGATTAGCCAATTGTGTTTTTGTGTCGCTCAGTCATGTCCGACTCTCTGTGACGTCATGGACCGTAACACCCCATGCTGATCCACTTGGTATTCATGGCAGAGATACAGGAGTGGATTGCCAGTTCCTTCTCCAGTAGGCCACAGTATACAGCTCCTGGCATTCCTAGGTGGTCTCTCATACAAGTACTGAGCAGGCCCAACCCTGCATGGCTTCAGGGTGGTGTGACCTCTTGGTTCCCTTACTGGAATTAAACCCAGGTTGCAGGGGTGAAAGCACAGAGTCCTAACCACTGGACCACCAGGGAACCCAATTAGCCTCATACTGATGAACAGAAAATCCTAGCTGGGGTACTATAATACTAGCAATGCTGCCTTATGGTGAAGGCTTGTGTTACAGTGCCCTATTACTACTACATGCTTCTGCAGTGACTTGTTTGGCTTTTCTCCTTCCTTCTCTCTCCCTCCTTTTTCTCTCTTCTCTATCCCTTCATCTCTCTCTCCCTTCCTCGCTCTCCCTCTTTCCTCTCGCTCTCCTTCTCTATCCCTTCCTCACTCTCTCTCTCTTCTTCTCTATCCCTTCCACCCCTCTCTCTCCTTCTCTATACTTTCCTCCTTCTCTATGTTCTTCTTTATCCCTACCTCCAATATCTCTTCTTCTCTATCCCTTTCTCCATCTCTCTCTTCTTCTCTATCCCTTCCTCACTCTCTCTCTTCTTCTCTATCCCTTCCACCCCCTCTCTCTCCTTCTCTATCCTTTCCTCCTTCTCTATGTTCTTCTTTATCCCTACCTCCAATCTCTCTTCTTCTCTATCCCTTTCTCCCTCTCTCTCCCCTTCTCTATCCCTTCCTCCCTGTCTCTCCCCTTCTCTATCTCTTCCTCCCTCTCTCTCTCTCCTTCTCTATCCCTTCCTCCTTCTCTATCTTCTTCTCTATCCCTTCCTCCCTCTCTCTTCTTCTCTATCCCTTCCTCCTTATCTATCTTCTTCTCTATCCCTTCCTCCTTCTCTATCTTCTTCTCTATCCCTTCCTCCCTCTCTCTCTCTTCTTCTCTATCCCTTCCTCCCTCTCTCTTCTTCTCTATCCCTTCCTTCCTCCCTCTCTCTTCTTCTCTATTCCTTGCTCCCTCTCTCTTCTTCTCTATCCCTTCCTCCCTCTCTCTTCTTCTCTATCCCTTCCTCCCTCTCTATCCCTTCCTCCCTCTCTATCCCTTCCTCCCTCTCTATCCCTTCCTCCCTCTCTATCCCTTCCTCCCTCTCTATCCCTTCCTCCCTCTCTATCCCTTCCTCCCTCTCTATCCCTTCCTCCCTCTCTATCCCTTCCTCCCTCTCTATCCCTTCCTCCCTCTCTATCCCTTCCTCCCTCTCTCTCTCTCCTTCTCTATCCCTTCCTTCCTCCCTCTCTCTCTCTCTCCTTCTCTATCCCTTCCTCAATCTCTCTCTCTCCTTCTCTATCCCTTCCTCCATCTCTCTCTCCTTCTCTATCCCTTCCTCCATCTCTCTCTCCTTCTCTATCCCTTCCTCCCTCTCTCTCTCTCTCCTCTATCCCTTCCTCCCTCTCTCTCCTTCTCTATCCCTTCGTCCCTCTCTCTCCTTCTCTATCCCTTCATCCCTCTCTCTCTCTCCTTCTCTATCCCTTCCTCCCTCTCTCTCTCTCTCTCTACTTCTCTATCCCTTCCTCAATCTCTCTCTCTCCTTCTCTATCCCTTCCTCCATCTCTCTCCTTCTCTATCCATTCCCCTCTCTCTCTCTCCTTCTCTATCCCTTCATCCC
Source organism: Discoglossus pictus (assembly GCA_027410445.1). Lineage (NCBI taxonomy): Eukaryota > Metazoa > Chordata > Amphibia > Anura > Alytidae > Discoglossus > Discoglossus pictus. The sequence continues at coordinate 83,253,555 of CM050172.1, forward strand.
TCTCTCTCTCTCCTTCTATATCCCTTCATCCCTCTCTCTCTCTCCTTCTCTATCCCTTCCTCCCTCTCTCTCTCTCCTTCTCTATCCCTTCTTCCCTCTCTCTCTCTCCTTCTCTATCCCTTCCTCCCTCTCTCTCTCTCCTTCTCTATCCCTTCCTCCCTCTCTCTCTCTCCTTCTCTATCCCTTCTTCCCTCTCTCTCTCTCCTTCTCTATCCCTTCCTCCCTCTCTCTCTCTCCTTCTCTATCCCTTCCTCCCTCTCTCTCTCTCTCCTTCTCTATCCCTTCCTCCCTCTCTCTCTCCTTCTCTATCCCTTCCTCCCTCGCTCTCTCCTTCTCTATCCCTTCCTCCCTCTCTCTCTCCTTCTCTATCCCTTCCTCCCTCTCTCTCTCCTTCTCTATCCCTTCCTCCCTCTCTCTCTCTCCTTCTCTATCCCTTCCTCCCTCTCTCTCTCTCTCTCCTTCTCTATCCCTTCCTCTCTCTCTCTCCTTCTCTATCCCTTCCTCCCTCTCTCTCTCTCTCCTTCTCTATCCCTTCCTCCCTCTCTCTCTCTCTCCTTCTCTATCCCTTCCTCCCTATCTCTCTCTCTCCTTCTCTATCCCTTCCTCCCTATCTCTCTCTCCTTCTCTATCCCTTCCTCCCTCTCTCTCTCTCCTTCTCTATCCCTTCCTCCCTCTCTCTCTCTCCTTCTCTATCCCTTCCCCCCTATCTCTCTCTCCTTCTCTATCCCTTCCTCCCTCTCTCTCTCTCCTTCTCTATCCCTTCCTCCCTCTCTCTCTCTCCTTCTCTATCCGTTCCTCCCTCTCTCTCTCTCCTTCTCTATCCCTTCCTCCCTCTCTCTCTCCTTTTCTATCCCTTCCTCCCTCTCTCTCTCCTTCTCTATCCCTTCCTCCCTCTCTCTCTCCTTTTCTATCCCTTCCTCCCTCTCTCTCTCCTTTTCTATCCCTTCCTCCCTCTCTCCTTCTCTATCCCTTCCTCCCTCTCTCTCTCCCCTTCTCTATCCCTTCCTCCCTCTCTCTCTCTCCTTATCTATCCCTTCCTCCCTCTCTCTCTCTCCTTCTCTATCCCTTCCTCCCTCTCTCTCTCTCCTTCTCTATCCTTTCCTCCCTCTCTCTCTCCTTCTCTATCCCTTCCTCCCTCTCTCTCTCCTTCTCTATCTCTTCCTCCCTCTCTCCTTCTCTACCCCTTCCTCCCTCTCCCTCTCTCTCCTTCTCTATCCCTTCCTCCCTCTCCCTCTCTCTTCTTCTCTATCACTTCCTCCCTCTCTCTCCTTCTCCTCTATCCCTTCCTCCTTCTCTATCCCTTCCTCTCTCGCTCTTCTACTTTATCCCTTCCTCCCTCTCTTCTTCTCTATCCCTTCCTCCTTCTCTATCGCCACCTCCAATCTCTCTTCTTCTCTATCCCTTCCTCCCTCTCTCTCCTTCTCTATCCCTTCCTCCCTCTCTCTCTCTCTCCTTCTCTATCCCTTCCTCCCTCTCTCTCTCCTTCTCTATCCCTTCCTCCCTCTCTCTCTCTCTCCTTCTCTATCCCTTCCTCTCTCTCTCTCCTTCTCTATCCCTTCCTCCCTCTCTCTCTCTCTCCTTCTCTATCCCTTCCTCCCTCTCTCTCTCTCTCCTCTATCCCTTCCTCCCTCTCTCTCTCTCCTTCTCTATCCCTTCCTCCCTCTCTCTCTCTCCTTCTCTATCCCTTCCTCCCTCTCTCTCTCTCCTTCTCTATCCCTTCCTCCCTCTCTCTCTCTCCTTCTCTATCCCTTCCTCCCTATCTCTCTCTCCTTCTCTATCCCTTCCTCCCTCTCTCTCTCTCCTTCTCTATCCCTTCCTCCCTCTCTCTCTCTCCTTCTCTATCCCTTCCTCCCTCTCTCTCTCTCCTTCTCTATCCCTTCCTCCCTCTCTCTCTCCTTCTCTATCCGTTCCTCCCTCTCTCTCTCTCTCCTTCTCTATCCCTTCCTCCCTCTCTCTCTCCTTTTCTATCCCTTCCTCCCTCTCTCTCTCCTTCTCTATCCCTTCCTCCCTCTCTCTCTCCTTTTCTATCCATTCCTCCCTCTCTCTTTCTCTATCCCTTCCTCCCTCTCTCCTTCTCTATCCCTTCCTCCCTCTCTCTCTCCCCTTCTCTATCCCTTCCTCCCTCTCTCTCTCTCCTTATCTATCCCTTCCTCCCTCTCTCTCTCTCCTTCTCTATCCCTTCCTCCCTCTCTCTCTCTCCTTCTCTATCCCTTCCTCCCTCTCTCTCTCCTTCTCTATCCCTTCCTCCCTCTCTTTCTCCTTCTCTATCTCTTCCTCCCTCTCTCCTTCTCTACCCCTTCCTCCCTCTCCCTCTCTCTCCTTCTCTATCCCTTCCTCCCTCTCTCCTTCTCTACCCCTTCCTCCCTCTCCCTCTCTCTCCTTCTCTATCACTTCCTCCCTCTCTCTCCTTCTCCTCTATCCCTTCCTCCTTCTCTATACCTTCCTCTCTCGCTCTTCTACTTTATCCCTTCCTCCCTCTCTTCTTCTCTATCCCTTCCTCCTTCTCTATCGCCACCTCCAATGTCTCTTCTTCTCTATCCCTTCCTCCCTCTCTCTCTATCCTTCTCTATCCCTTCCTCCCTCTCTCTCTCTCTCCTTCTCTATCCCTTCCTCCCTCTCTCTCTCCTTCTCTATCCCTTCCTCCCTTGCTCTCTCCTTCTCTATCCCTTCCTCCCTCTCTCTCTCTCTCCTTCTCTATCCCTTCCTCCCTATCTCTCTCTCCTTCTCTATCCCTTCCTCCCTCTCTCTCTCTCCTTCTCTATCCCTTCCTCCCTCTCTCTCTCTCCTTCTCTATCCCTTCCTCCCTCTCTCTCTCTCTCTCCTTCTCTATCCCTTCCTCCCTATCTCTCTCTCCTTCTCTATCCCTTCCTCTCTCTCTCTCCTTCTCTATCCCTTCCTCCCTCTCTCTCTCTCTCCTTCTCTATCCCTTCCTCCCTCTCTCTCTCTCTCCTTCTCTATCCCTTCCTCCCTATCTCTCTCTCTCCTTCTCTATCCCTTCCTCCCTATCTCTCTCTCCTTCTCTATCCCTTCCTCCCTCTCTCTCCTTCTCTATCCCTTCCTCCCTCTCTCTCTCTCCTTCTCTATCCCTTCCCCCCTATCTCTCTCTCCTTCTCTATCCCTTCCTCCCTCTCTCTCTCTCCTTCTCTATCCCTTCCTCCCTCTCTCTCTCTCCTTCTCTATCCGTTCCTCCCTCTCTCTCTCTCCTTCTCTATCCCTTCCTCCCTCTCTCTCTCTCCTTTTCTATCCCTTCCTCCCTCTCTCTCTCCTTCTCTATCCCTTCCTCCCTCTCTCTCTCCTTTTCTATCCCTTCCTCCCTCTCTCTCTCCTTCTCTATCCCTTCCTCCCTCTCTCCTTCTCTATCCCTTCCTCCCTCTCTCCTTCTCTATCCCTTCCTCCCTCTCTCTCTCCCCTTCTCTATCCCTTCCTCCCTCTCTCTCTCTCCTTCTCTATCCCTTCCTCCCTCTCTCTCTCTCCTTCTCTATCCCTTCCTCCCTCTCTCTCTCTCCTTCTCTATCCTTTCCTCCCTCTCTCTCTCCTTCTCTATCTCTTCCTCCCTCTCTCTCTCCTTCTCTATCTCTTCCTCCCTCTCTCCTTCTCTACCCCTTCCTCCCTCTCCCTCTCTCTCCTTCTCTATCCCTTCCTCCCTCTCCCTCTCTCTCCTTCTCTATCACTTCCTCCCTCTCTCTCCTTCTCCTCTATCCCTTCCTCCTTCTCTATCCCTTCCTCTCTCGCTCTTCTACTTTATCCCTTCCTCCCTCTCTTCTTCTCTATCCCTTCCTCCTTCTCTATCGCCACCTCCAATCTCTCTTCTTCTCTATCCCTTCCTCCCTCTCTCTCCTTCTCTATCCCTTCCTCCCTCTCTCTCTCTCTCCTTCTCTATCCCTTCCTCCCTCTCTCTCTCCTTCTCTATCCCTTCCTCCCTCTCTCTCTCTCTCCTTCTCTATCCCTTCCTCTCTCTCTCTCCTTCTCTATCCCTTCCTCCCTCTCTCTCTCTCTCCTTCTCTATCCCTTCCTCCCTCTCTCTCTCTCTCCTCTATCCCTTCCTCCCTATCTCTCTCTCCTTCTCTATCCCTTCCTCCCTCTCTCTCTCTCCTTCTCTATCCCTTCCTCCCTCTCTCTCTCTCCTTCTCTATCCCTTCCTCCCTCTCTCTCTCTCCTTCTCTATCCCTTCCTCCCTATCTCTCTCTCCTTCTCTATCCCTTCCTCCCTCTCTCTCTCTCCTTCTCTATCCCTTCCTCCCTCTCTCTCTCTCCTTCTCTATCCCTTCCTCCCTCTCTCTCTCTCCTTCTCTATCCCTTCCTCCCTCTCTCTCTCTCCTTCTCTATCCGTTCCTCCCTCTCTCTCTCTCTCCTTCTCTATCCCTTCCTCCCTCTCTCTCTCCTTTTCTATCCCTTCCTCCCTCTCTCTCTCCTTCTCTATCCCTTCCTCCCTCTCTCTCTCCTTTTCTATCCCTTCCTCCCTCTCTCTCTCCTTCTCTATCCCTTCCTCCCTCTCTCCTTCTCTATCCCTTCCTCCCTCTCTCTCTCCCCTTCTCCATACCTTCCTCCCTCTCTCTCTCTCCTTATCTATCCCTTCCTCCCTCTCTCTCTCTCCTTCTCTATCCCTTCCTCCCTCTCTCTCTCTCCTTCTCTATCCCTTCCTCCCTCTCTCTCTCCTTCTCTATCCCTTCCTCCCTCTCTTTCTCCTTCTCTATCTCTTCCTCCCTCTCTCCTTCTCTACCCCTTCCTCCCTCTCCCTCTCTCTCCTTCTCTATCCCTTCCTCCCTCTCTCCTTCTCTACCCCTTCCTCCCTCTCCCTCTCTCTCCTTCTCTATCACTTCCTCCCTCTCTCTCCTTCTCCTCTATCCCTTCCTCCTTCTCTATACCTTCCTCTCTCGCTCTTCTACTTTATCCCTTCCTCCCTCTCTTCTTCTCTATCCCTTCCTCCCTCTCTCTCTCTCTCCTTCTCTATCCCTTCCTCCCTCTCTCTCTCCTTCTCTATCCCTTCCTCCCTTGCTCTCTCCTTCTCTATCCCTTCCTCCCTCTCTCTCTCCTTCTCTATCCCTTCCTCCCTTGCTCTCTCCTTCTCTATCCCTTCCTCCCTCTCTCTCTCTCTCCTTCTCTATCCCTTCCTCCCTATCTCTCTCTCCTTCTCTATCCCTTCCTCCCTCTCTCTCTCTCCTTCTCTATCCCTTCCTCCCTCTCTCTCTCTCCTTCTCTATCCCTTCCTCCCTCTCTCTCTCTCTCTCCTTCTCTATCCCTTCCTCCCTATCTCTCTCTCCTTCTCTATCCCTTCCTCCCTCTCTCTCCCTCCTTCTCTATCCCTTCCTCCCTCTCTCTCTCTCCTTCTCTATCCCTTCCTCCCTCTCTCTCTCTCTCCTTCTCTATCCCTTCCTCCCTCTCTCTCTCCTTTTCTATCCCTTCCTCCCTCTCTCTCTCCTTCTCTATCCCTTCCTCCCTCTCTCTCTCTCCTTCTCTATCCCTTCCTCCCTCTCTCTCTCCTTCTCTATCCCTTCCTCCCTCTCTCTCTCCTTCTCTATCTCTTCCTCCCTCTCTCCATTTCTACCCCTTCCTCCCTCTCCCTCTCTCTCCTTCTCTATCCCTTCCTCCCTCTCTCCTTCTCTACCCCTTCCTCCCTCTCCCTCTCCCTCTCTCCTTCTCTATCACTTCCTCCCTCTCTCTCCTTCTCCTCTATCCCTTCCTCCTTCTCTATCCCTTCCTCTCTCGCTCTTCTACTTTATCCCTTCCTCCCTCTCTTCTTCTCTATCCCTTCCTCCTTCTCTATCGCCACCTCCAATCTCTCTTCTTCTCTATCCCTTCCTCACTCTCTCTCTCTCTCTCTCTCTCTCTCCTTCTCTATCCCTTCCTCCCTCTCTCTCTCCTTCTCTATCCCTTCCTCCCTCTCTCTCCCCTTCTCTATCCCTTCCTCCCTCTCTTTCCCCTTCTCTATCCCTTCCTCCCTCTCTTTCCCCTTCTCTATCCCTTCCTCCCTCTCTCTCCCCTTCTCTATCCCTTCCTCCATCTCCCCTTCTCTATTCCTTCCTCCCTCTCTCTCGCCTTCTCTATCCCTTCCTCCCTCTCTCCCTTCTTCTCTATCCCTTCCTCTCTCTATCCCTTCCTCCCTCCCTTCTTCTCTACCCCTTCTTCTCTACCCCTTCCTCTCTCTTCTTCTCTACCCCTTCCTCTCTCTTCTTCTCTACCCCTTCCTCTCTCTCTTCTTTTCTACCCCTTCCTCTCTCTCTTCTTTTCTACCCCTTCCTCTCTTTCTTCTTTTCTACCCCTTCCTCTCTTTCTTCTTTTCTACCCCTTCCTCTCTCTCTTCTTTTCTACCCCTTCCTCTCTTTCTTCTTTTCTACCCCTTCCTCTCTTTCTTCTTTTCTACCCCTTCCTCTCTTTCTTCTTTTCTACCCCTTCCTCTCTCGCCCTTCCTCTCCTTCTCAATGCGAGCCAAATACATAAAGATTGTGCCTGCGTGCTGCGGTCTCGAGGGTCACGGAGAGTCGCACTTGACTCGACAACTATGCATATTTGTCAAGAACAAGTCTTTATAATTTAACTTGTAGTTTAATGTATTGTTTTATATTTTTTCTTTTAAATTGTGTTTTAAAAATTGAAACAATAACATTTAATTTACAAAAAATAAACCCAATCGCTTTGATTTATAACCAACATTAATAATTACCCTCTTCCATTATCCAAGTGGATAATAAATGTCTCGTTTCCAAACTTCTCAAATGTCTCATAATGATGGCGGTCCATATTCCCTGGTTAAAAAAAAAAAGTGATTCAAATTAATACAAAATAGCTTAAAACGGTTCAAGAAATACTAATTTTACATTCTTTATACTCGTTCCATTTTCACAGTTGGTCCTAAATAATATATAGTGGAATGATCACTTATTATAGAGGATATGCACTGGGTAATTAGGTGATTAAGGAAGATTACATCTTCATCAGAACTGATATCTATATGTAAATTCACAGTATTACACAGTTGTGCGTCTTGTATCATGAATTAGGCTGTTTGATATTAAAGGGAAACTTACATGTTGTATTTTATGTACAATGTTTGAGGGCACACTTATAGAGGTTTAAATATATCATTGTAAAAGTTTAAACGGATATGGAAGGTACCTGGATTTTACTAGGTAAATAATATTATTTTATTTATTTTTTTCGCTGTTACAGTCCATGAGGTCACAGAAAGCCGAAAACGACTGAATACATCAAGACATCTTTATGTCCATAGTCATGCTGATCCACTTGGTATTCATGGCAGAGATACTGGAGTGGGTTGCCATTTCCTTCTCCAGTGGGCCACAGCTCCTGGCATTCCTAGGTGGTCTCCCATCCAAGTACTGACCAGGCCAAAACCTTCAGGGTGGTGTGACCTCTTGGTTCCCTGACTTGGAATTGAACCCAGGTCACAGTGTTGAAACGACAGCATCCTAATCACTGGGTCACCAGGGAACTAGGTATATAATATACCTGTATATTATTATTATTGTTATTATTATTATTTACATTTATAAAAAAATCAAACAAATAGTCCCTGTATTGGTCTGCATTTGTATGCAAAAAACAGACTCTGTAGGGCTGGATGTGCTAGTGTAGGCCCTAGCCTATCATGGACCATGTCTCAGCAGCATGTTGCAGTCACTGATTGGTTAGTATGAGATAGTGCAGAAAGTACAGTAGAGGCTGTATCTTCATGAGCTGCAGAGGGCAGACCCATGCAGGTAGTATTTGTTTAGTTTTTGGCAGTAAAAACCGAGTTTATAAGCACTTCTTAATAAAATAAAGCATATAAAAGTAAATAGATACATATTCCTAGTAAAATCCAGAAAACGTCCATATCCATTTAAGTAATCAGCAACAAATATACAGTTAGGGAAAACAAGCATCTCAAATATGCAAAAGAAACAGGAATTGGATAACTCCCAAGAAGTTTTGGATATCCTGCAATCTCTTCAGGGATAAACAAATCCAAGTATCGGAGGCTAAGATCTCCCCAGTGTTAGATCAGTACCACACATTTTTTTGGCTGAAACAATAGCATCTATTCATTGTAGCAGCCTGTGATAAAGCATATGATAAATCCAACAGCAGAACTATTGTGTACTGAGAACCCATAAAAAGGGATATAAATTCCACATGAAAAGCTCATAAAAGTGTCTACTGCAAGGGACTTGGAATGAACCAGGCTCAACGCCCCGGCCTTATCAAGAGAATATTTTAGATTGTCATTGCATGGAAGGGATTCATGATCTTAAAGAACTTTTTTTTTTTACTTATTGTTATTATAAAAGTGGATTTTTAAGAAAGTTGCATTTAAAAATAGTCCAGCTTTCCTACTGGAACTCTTTCTATCCTTCCCAAACTGCACAGTATTAAGGGCAGAGTCATGGCCAGCTTTAGATCTCAGGCGCCCCTAGGCACAGCAGCTTCCTCTCTCTTGTAACTCTAGTACCAGGTGTTCACCACTCCATCGTGTCTGTGAACTGCACTATTTCCTTTTATTATGCCAAGGAACATTTTTTAATATTAAATAAAGCTCCCTTAACAGGGAAGCGCCCCTAGGCAGCTGCCTATTTGGCCTAATGAGAAGTCCAGCCCTGGGCAGAGTGGGCTACTACTTCCCTGCAACTGCTTCATTCATGCAGCACAATCAAACGAAATAACAACATCCCATCAAATTCTAAACAGTTTGTAATATTTGGGACAAGGGAAAACAGCTATTTTAAGTTGGAGTTGTCTCCAAAAAGATCAACGTTTTAAAAACATAAATTAAAAAGTTGTTTATATATACCAGCGGCCATTTATAAAGCATAGTTCTTAATTTTAATATTTTAAACTGTACGGTATTCTTGATTTTTTATATTGACATTTTTTATTTAAAATAAAAGTTTTAACTAGGTTTATTTAATTAATTATGATCTTAAGTGTAATTTTCATATACAATGTACACTTTACTTATAAGAAGATAAAAAATATCAGCTTCTGGAACTGCCCACTTTCTTCTTGTTTACTCCCATGCATGCTGACACCTTTCACATAGATAGACTGGCAGGGATGCATTCTGGGAACTAGGCTAAGATAAGGCCATGGGAGACCAGAATTCACAGTGTCAGTGTTTCATGCTGTTTGTCAGCAAATGGACAGGATTTTACTTTTTTTCTTTTCTTCAAACTGTACTGTGGTTTTGGCATTATCCTAATTATCTTATTTCCCAGAGTGCAGATATGCCAGACCACAACTGTTAAAAATGTCAGCATGCATGGGAGTAAACAAGAAAGTGGGTGGTTCTAGAAGCTGACTGGCTGTTAGTCTCTTACCTTCCTAGAAAGTATACATTATTCAGGAAAATTACATTAAAGGGGATATAATAAAAATAAACCTATTGAAAACATTTTTATTTTTACGGTCTTCCAATTTCATAAGAAGTGTTTAAACTAATATTTTGAGTTCTAAAGCTTAGCCTAGTTCCCAGAATGCATCACTGCCAGTCTATATCTGTGAAAGATGGTAGCATGCCTGGAAGTAAACAGGAAGAAAGTAGCTGAAAGGCTTTGACTTCTTATAAGTAAAGCATAAAATGTATATGCAAATTACACTTAGGAACATAAAATGAAGTTAAAACATTTATATTTAATAAAAAATAGCCAAAGGGTCACTATAATAATCAAGAATACCTACATTTAGTTAAAACTCTTGAATTCGAAAAAAGCTGAAATATAATAAAAGCACATAGAAAATACACTCTTTCTGCACATTTGTGATTAAATAAAATAATTCACAATGAATTAACCCTTCAGCTCACAGGTCCTGAAATAACGTACCCATTAGGAAATCAAATATGGTCATGTCAATGACGTCAAGTAGCCTGGTCCCACTGTCATATGGGGGGGTCTGCTTCACCTCTTCACAGTAATCAAAGTCAACTTCCCACCTGGAAAAGAGAGAGTAAGATGTTTATAGAAAGTGTACAAATCAGTCTCTATGTTATTCATTATTTTTTGTAGCACTAATGGATGAAATGATCGAAGAATAAGGGAGGGACAAGAAACAGGAGGTTCTCAAGTCTCCTAATCACAAAAAAACCTACATAAAATGGTTTACGGTCCTTTACAAGAGTAAGGTGCATCTAACATTATAAAGCCCTATTAGACAAAATCTATAAATTATTGCGGTTTTTAAAAAGACCGTCGTAGATCGGGTAAAACGTCAGATGTTTGTAACAATTTATCGACAACAGCAGTTGTGTAAAGTTAAGTGTTTATTTGTGTGTGCCTGAAGGATGTCCTACTGTCTAGGAGACTGGGCGCGAGTGTTCTTCTTCTTCTTATTATTATAGTTTATTTATAACGCGCCGATATATTCCGTAGCGCCCTACATAAATTAAGTATAGACAAGGATAAATACAGATTAACATATAGCAAAGGAAGGAGGGCCTTGTCTTTGAGCTTGGAATCAAATATCCATGGTGAAATCCCAAAGTACTTAGGATAGAAACTCGCAGACTTATAATATTTATTATCTATGGATGAAGCGGGAATAAAGGTGTAAGGGGTATCTGTTGACACATTGGTGGATTCAGATAAGATTTCAGCACTGGATACCTTCCATGGCATCCCATAGACCCAGTAGTAGACATTATTGCAAGTCTTGCTCTGTACTGAACTCCTTGTGCCTTGAAAAGGGAGTATGACTATCATGGCAACTTCTATGCATTAGCAGAGCCTGTTAAAGGGCCACTGCACAATGCAAAAACGAATATATCTGAAAATGTTAAGTCTGACTAAGAACATAATTAATCAGGAAGAAAAACGATTAGAAAAAAAAAAAAGTCAGTAAATAACGGCAATGATCATTCAATAACAAAAGATAAGAACCTTGTTTTTTGGGTGGATCACAATAACTTTAAAGTATACCATATTCAGAACCTTGGCTGTGTCACTTTATCTGAGCCTTAGTGATTTATGTTGTAATAACGCAATGAACAGGAAAAATCCCACTGGCACGCTCTGCGTGATGCAGCCCCCTAATCCTTTGCTGCTAATGAAATGGGAATCTCAGTGTATTCTGCCCAAGCAAGTTCTGTACTCTGCACACAGATAATGAGGCACTTTGCATTATGCAGTATGGTGTACCCATCATCCGGATGATGACAGCTTCTGGATAGTAACCCCCCGGCGGGAGATCCCTCTATTATATGAAAAACACTCCCTAACTCAAAGGGTTTTGCTACATCCACTTATTAACATAAGACCTGAATTTTGGATCAGAAAAAAAAAAAACACCTGCGCTTTCGCAGTCAGTTGGGATTTTTGACGTAGAATGGTAAATGTATTGTAACATGTGAAGGATCGGTAGTTTAAGGAGCCAACAGCATCCCTCTGCCCGGTCCTACCAGAAAATAATAACTGTGCATCAGACAGATACAGATCATTAGTCCTGACAGCGCAGGATCCGGTTTGTAAGAGGCTTTGGTGGCGAATTCTATATTTTTCTCACTCGCGCAAAACTCTGTATAAATGGTAAATGGGTTTACTGGCGAGAGGCTTGTAACGCATCAGTAGGAAGGTTCCTTGTGGATATTATTATATAGTATGAAAAATAAGACTGTTTAAAACCAGAGATTTAGAGGGGTTGGATTTAGAGTCTGTATCATCTTTACATTGCGCTGTCACCTTACTGTCTCCATTCTCTCTTCATTTGGCTGCATCTCTCTTATTTTTAATGTCTCTTTTTTTTCCCTTCTCCTGAATGTCTTTCTTGCTTTCCCATATCTGTCTCTTATTATATCTCCTCCCTTACCCTTGTTCTGGTGGCCTCTCTCACTCACATGCCCAAGCTGTCTCTCTCTCCCCCCCTTTCCTGGCTGTCTCTCTCCCTCCCTCCCCTTTTCCAGGCTGTCTTTTTCCTTTTATATCCTGGCTTTCTCCATCACTCCCTTGCCCCAGCTGTCTTCTTCCATTGCCTTGCCTATATCACCCTCATTTGTCATGACTGTCTCTGCCTTCCCTTGCCCGGGCTGTCTCCCTTCCTTGCCCTGACTGTCTCAGCCTCCTTTGGGTTGATGGTCTCTCTCCCTCTCGTGCCGCAGCTTTCTCACCCTCATTACCTACAAAATCGATCATTCGTTATCTCCTTCTCTGACACCTCTTCTTCTACCTTCCCCCTGTCAGTTGGCGTACCCCAAGGTTCAGTCGTAGGCCCCCTCCTCTTCTCCATCTACACATCCTTACTTGGTACCATAATAAACAATTTTGGGCTTCAGTATCATCTCTATGCAGATGACACTCAGGTCTACCTCCCAGCACCAGATCTATCACCCTCTCTTCTAACACACGTCTCCAACTGCCTCTCTAGTATATCCTCTTGGATGTCCACCCACCATCTCAAACTCAACATGTCTAAGTCTGAACTCCTAATCTCCCCTCCCTCTACCACAGCATCAATTTTGTCACATCTCTCTCACTGTCAACAATGCCATCATCACTCCCACCTCCCAAACCTGTTGTCTTGGGGTTCTACTTGACTCCGCCCTGTCTTTCATCCCTCACATACAGTCAGTAACAAAATCTTGCCTTCTCCATCTAAAGAACATCTCCATAATTCACCACTATCTTACAGAAGACACAACTAAACTCCTAATATACTCTCTCATCATCACTCGACTCGACTACTGTAACTCGCTTCTTGCTGGCCTACCCACCACTTGACTATCTCCACTTCAATCCATAATGAACTCCTCTGCTAGACTTATCTTCCGTACACAACGTTCATTGTCAGCATCACCTCTCTGTCAATCACTCCACTGGCTTACCTTAGCCTCCAGAACAAAATTTTAAATCATGACCCTAACTTAAAAAGCCCTCAACAATAGCGCACCCCTGTACATCTCTGCTCTCATCTACAAATATTCCCACAACCTCCCTCTTCGTTCTGCTAATGACCTTTTTCTTTCTACAACTCTTGTCACCTCCTCTTACTCTCGCCTTCAGGACTTTTTTCGTGCTGCCCCTATTCTCTGGAACTCCTTGCCTCGCTCCATGAGATTGTCCTCCTGCCTCAAAACATTGAAAACCTCACTAAAACCCATCTGTTTAAAGAAGCGTATCACCTTCCACCCTTACACGCTCATCACCTCTCTCTCCCTCCTTTACCACACACAATACCTTTAGGTTGTAAGTCTGCGAGTTTCAATCCTGCAGGGTGCTTTGGGGAAAGCACCATGAACACTGGATTTGAGGCTCAAAGACAGGGCCCTCCTTGCTTTATGTTTTGATTTGTATATACCTTTGCCTGGAATGTATTTTGTGTAGAGCTCTACGGAATATGTTGGCGCGTTATAAATAAACGATAATAATAATAAATTTGCCCTCTCTATATCACCCTCATTTACCATGGTTGTTTTCTCACTTCCATTGCAGATTATATTATCTTATCACTAAGGGCATATAACAGATTACATACTAGAGCCATTCCCCTCATATGACTTCTATCAGATCCATTCATTTTCCTACTAAATCATTTTTCTAACTTTGCATATCTTTCTTCCTAAGTAAACTTTCACTTCCTTCCTGTCCCTTCCTATTCCATCTGTTTTCCTTGTCCAGGTTTCTGCCTCTTCTAACCCCTTCAGATCGTAAGTATCAAGCTTCTAATCTTGTAGGGTACTTTGGAAAAAACCCTTTCTACAAAGATTCTAAGCTCAAAACATGGCCCCCATTTTCTGCAGTTTCTTAAAATTGTATATTTCCCTGAGCTTATCCCCTGTACAGCACGGCAGAATATGTTGGCGCTTTGTAGATAAAAGATAATAATAATAATAATAATAATAATAATAATAATAATAATTGCCCTGGCTGTCTCTCCTTCTCCATTGCCTAGGCTGTGTCTCTCCCTTCCTCATCTGGGCTCTCTTGTCCTGGCTGTCTCAGCCTCCTTTGGAGTAACCGTCTATCTCCATCCCTTGCCCCAGCTTTCTCACCCCCATTTGTCTCTCACTTCCCTTGCCAGGGCTGTCTCTCTCCTTCCATTGGCTAAACAGTCTCTCTCTTGTCTGGTCTCTATCTTTCTCTTCCTTCCTTGCCCTGGCTGTCTCAACCTCTTTTGTACTTACTGTTTCTCTCCCTTCATCGCCTGGGCTGTCTCTCTCCCTCCATTGTCTTGGTTCCATTCCTTCCCTGGTCTCTCTCTCCATTCCTAGCCCTGGTGGTCTCAACCTCTTTTGTCTTGGCTGTCGCTCTCCCTCCCTTGCCTGGGCTCTCCCTCTCTTGCCCTGGATGTTTCAGCCTCCCTTTCCCTGTCTGTCTCTCTCCCTTTCTTACTCTCTCTCCTTAACTCATCAATAGCTGTCTATCCCTCCTCCTCAATGCCTACTATTTCTGTTTATCATCTGTCTCTTTTTCTATGCCACCTTTTTCTCTCTCTCTCCCCCCAACAGCTTACCTCAGCGTTCTTCTCCATTAAGGTCTCAAAAACTATCATTGCCATTTATTTAGTTGTAGAGTTCATGGTACCCCTGAGATGTTCTGGAACAGCTAATAAGGGCTGGGCCTAGGGTGGTTAAGAAAGGCCTCTCAGTCTCTCTCCCTACATTCCAGTTTCCATCTCCACTTGCCTCTTCCTCCTTTTTGCTCCTCTCTCTTTTGTCCTCTCTTTATTCTCTCACTCACCCATTTTTCTCCCCTATACACTTTCACTCTACTGCACCTCTCACTCATGGACAAATCCCCCGCCCAGATTAAATGAATAGGGGACACACAAAATAGCAACATTAAAAACTAAATTGTGCATTACCAGATTTGGCCACTAGCAGTATATATATATATATATATATATATTAATTATATGGGGGGGGGGTGCAAGGGTATTGAGAATAGGGCCATGGAGCATTGCACCGGCGGTAGATCCGCCCCTGCTTCCTGTCCTGGGAGTACGGTTGAATTATCCCCCCAGATTTTGGGGGCTCCTACTCCCATGCCAATAATGCACTATGGCCCCCTCCATTATTCTGTATGAATCTATTCTGCTGTGGAATCTACCATTTTAGTTCCTGCTAATAATCCTTCTTTTAAAACAACTGAATGCAAAGGAAGTGTTTATCTGCACAATGAGAATGCAGCAGAGTTTTCAATAGGACTAATGGAGAGTTCATTAGTTTACAAGGACATATCCACCTGAGAAATTAGTAGAAATCAGCTCTTTGCATAATAATTGCATAAAAAAGTTACTACCTTACACAAGACACAACAAAAATTCAAATTCACTCCCTCATCGTATCTCGCCTTTACTACTGCAACTCTCTCCTCGCTGGCCTTCCTTTCATCCGTCTCTCTCCACTCGAATCCGTATTAAACGCATCCGCTAGACTCATTTACCAAAAACAACGCAGTGTCCGCAGCACCGCTCTATCAGGCACTCCACTGGCTTCCCATAGCCTCCAGAATAAAATGCAAAATTATGACCCTAACATATAGCACCCTCCACAATAATGCACCCTCCTACATCTCTGCTCTCATCCCAAAATACACTCCCACCCGCCCTCTTCGCTACTAATGAGCTTCTTCTCTCCTCCTCTCTCGTCACCTCCTTTCACTCCCGCCTTCAAGACTTTTCTCGTGCTGCCCCTATAATTTGGAACTCCTTGCCTCGCACCACTAGGGTATCCTCATGCCTCAAATCCTTCAAAACCTCTTTAAAAATGCATCTATTCACAGAAGCCTATCATCTTCAGCCTTTACATGCTCTATTAATCTATCACTCTCCTGTACAACACCCACACCCTTTAGAATGTTCTCAACCTCGATAGGTGCTTTACAGAAAAGCACTGTGTATGTCTGATTGAAAGCTCAATAACAGGGGCCTCCAACCTTTGGTTTGAAATTGTTCTTGACTTGTATTTAAGCCCTGTATAGCGCTACGGAATATGTTGGCGCATTATAAATAAAGGATAATAATAATAATATATGTATTATATAGAGATTGCCGTGCAGTATTAAATCCGGTCTGTATTACAATACATCTGCTTTATGTATCTGCAATCATAATGACTTATGCTCTGAAGAATCCTCTGGAGCATCACATCCCCTCCGAGTTATTTTTACATGCTGTCTAATTAAGGCAGTGATATTTGTAAGTGCTGCGGACGGCCGTGCTTTTGTTAACAGTTGCCTGGGCATTACCAATGCATGAAGTAATGAAAGGTACAGCACTGCCTGTCTGGGTAAGGAAACTGACAATCCAATTGTAAATGAGCTAATGCGTTCTAACTATTCGGAAAACTTCTATTTTAGGAGACAAATGTATCGGGTGGATGCAGAAAAACAACATAACAAGGTGACTAATTAAGATATAAATGTAAAAAAGGAAGAACTTATATAATAAAATAATTAGTTATATATGAAAAAATATAAAAAAAGACACATATAAATAAATATAAAACAAAATTAAATAAATAAAAAAGAAATTTTTTTATAAATAAATATATATATATATTTTTTTTTTTAATTTTATTTTGTTTTATTTATATGTGTCATATATAAATATATTTATATGACACATATAAATAAATATAAAACCAAATAAAAAAAAAAAAAAAAAAAAAAAAAAAAAAAATATATATATATATATATATATATATATATATATATATATACATACACACACACATATACATACACACATATTCCATACATACATTATATATGTATAGAAACACTGCACTTAATAGGCAAACTGTGCTTTTATTAAGAAACTCTTTAAAAAACGGCATAAAATCAAACAAATAATTAATTAATCTGCCCACTACAGCATATACAGACACAGACTCTGTAGGGCTGAATGTACAGTGCAATGTACTAGTCTATCAGTGACCATGTCTCAGAAAACAACCTGCACATGCTGCTGAGACATGGTCCCTGATAGGCTAGTCCATTACACTGCACATCCAGCCCTACAGAGTCTGTGTATGCATTCGCAGCAGGAAGACCCATTCAGGAACTATTTGTTTTATTTTGGGCAGTAAAAACAGAGTTTATACGCATTTTGTAATCAAATTATGTACTTAAAAGTAAATAAATAAACAAATACAGATAGATTAGATCCCTAGTAAAATCAAGAAACCTTCCATATCCCTTTAATAAAGCAATATTTTATATTATAATATTATATTGCACGGCACATCCAGCCCTACAGACACTGTGTCTGTATAAGCTGCAGTGGGCAGACTCAAACATGGATTATTTGTTTTGTTTTAGGCAATTTTTCTTAATAAAAGAAAAAAACATTCAAGTAAATAAATAGGTATATGCCAGACCTAATAAAAGCAATAATAATTAAATAAATGTAATTTTTAAAAGAATTATTGAATATGGATTTTATTATGGGTCAATGTCTTATTAAAAAGTCAGCTCCTCTTATCAGGACGTTATAGTGGCCCTTTGACCATCTCGCCAAGAATGAAATGTCTTGAAAGGGGTTAAGGAATCTTCTACTGCAAGGAACAATGTGATGACACATCAGCCCTTCCAGCCTGGTGCACTTGTCCATCCAAGACCTCTAATAAGAGCTGAAAGGACAGCTCCTCGGAAATCATATCTCTGCAGATGCCAGGAATGAAGGATGAAACTATACGCCGGGGCTTGTAATGCAATAGGACTAATGCACCGGTCAGTGTTTATCTAAGCTCTTAGGTGCCTATAAACAAACCACATTAGGTGCTAGGCGTCCATTTAGGCCAGACGGGATGTATCCGTTTCTCCTTATTCCAGAAATGCCCGCCTAAAGCATGTTTCCCTGCTGGAATCTTTTAGTGATTTCTCAAAAAAATATATTTATTTTGTGGATTGCTATATAACTGGCTGTAGTCCTAAATTATAAATAAATACGGTTGAAAATTACACTTGGAAACAGGCAAACTATGCACAGAATGTGAAGAAAAATGACTCTAATTTATTACCTTTTATATGCAATTATACTGCAGTGGAATCTGACATTTTGGTTTCTGATGAACAACTTCCTGAGGTGGGAGACAGCATTCCCATATCGCTGTCTCTTAATTTTCTGTCTCTCTTCTCTTTCTTAGGCTGTCTCACTTAATTGTATTAAAGGTATATGCAAGTGAGCTGGATTATGAATGCATCTGATAGAGTGGAATTAGTAGTGTATGAAAATAATTGCTTGCATGAAAAAAAATACCAAAATGAACATTTAAACAGTTGCCCTAAAGTTTGCTGAATTTCTTGCATTTGTAAACGGTTTTCGATTGACAACCCCTGAAAATCCCAGCAAAAATTTGCATACATAATACATTGTATTCTTTTTGGCCTTGGGATTGAGCTGCAGCTTTCCTTTAGATTTCTGTAATAACCAGAACAAGGTCCGTGTCCCTTCATTCACTGATTGCTTTATCTACATCCCAGGTGAAAATTCCCCCAGCCCCAGTGATTTGCCCATGTAACCCCCCCAGCCCCAGTGATTTGCCCCTGTAACCCCCCCAGCCCCAGTGATTTACCCCATCACCTCCCACACCCCCAGTGAATTGCCCCAGTGACCTCTCCCAGCCCCAGTGTATTGCCCCATCCCCTCTCCCAGCCCCAGTGAATTGCCCCTGAGAGCTCTACCAGCCCCAGTGAATTGCCCCATTAACCTCTCCCGGCCCCAGTGAATTGCCCCTGAGATCTCTCCCAACCCCAGTGAATTGCATGCACTCACTCACACCGAGACACATGCACTCACACAGAACAGAAAACTTTGC
Source organism: Discoglossus pictus (assembly GCA_027410445.1). NCBI lineage: Eukaryota > Metazoa > Chordata > Amphibia > Anura > Alytidae > Discoglossus > Discoglossus pictus. The sequence goes on from CM050172.1 coordinate 83,272,299, forward strand.
AGACATTGCAGGACCATAAATCAAGCATAAATGCTCATTCGCCTAAAAGACAAATTAGAATAGGAAGAAGAAGCTGAAATGTTTGGTTTCATTACAATTATAATTTGTCAGAATTTATCAAGGAGAGGGTTTATGGTCCTTTAAGGACCCAGTGTAGAAGCCACATCTAGCTGGCTACATACAGCATTGCTGAATGGCTGCAAAAGCTGGGCAAGCTCACATGGACAGGGTACACTTTTACAAAAATGAACCCTCTCAGGAGCCTAGCTCAATCCTGGGGGTGTAAACATCACCTGCAGTATTTTTTTTATGTAATTTCAATAAATAGAACATTAGTGATTCAATTTGAATGTCTGAAAAATAAGTTAATAAACTTATTTCCTGTTCCAATTTTTCAGTTAATGCACTGCACTCTGGGAAAACTAGGCGGGGACATGCAAATGAGACCACAATGCACGCTCGCTCTCTTAAATCGGCAATGGATGGATTATTCACAAACCAGGTCACTTTCCCATATACAGAACTGTTTCACGGTTACTGCCGATCATCGGAGTGAGGCGATTGCCTGGTGTATATATATATATACTAGCGACTTGCCCGTCAAAAATGACGGCAATAAATTGAAGCCTGGCAATGGTGTTTGTCACACACTGCGAGCCTCTCCCCCCCTCTACTTTATTGGCCTCGCGATGAGCGCCTTTGGCGCTAATCACGGGCCTCGCAATGAGCGCCTTCGGCGCTCATTGCGAGCCCCTCTACTTGACGGGAGGGGCTCATTGCGAACCTCTCCCCCCTCTACTTTACTGGCCTTGCGATAAGCTCCTTCAGCGCTCATCTCGGGCCTTGCAATGAGTGGCTTTGGAACTCATTGTGAGCCTCTCCCGCCCTCTACTTCCTCTCCCTCCCCTGTGTCTCTTTCCCCTCTCCCTCCCCTGTGTCTCTTTCCCCCCTCTCCCTCCCCTGTGTCTCTTTCCCCCCTCTCCCTCCCCTGTGTCTCTTTCCCCCCTCTCCCTCCCCTGTGTCTCTTTCCCCCCTCTCCCTCCCCTGTGTCTCTTTCCCCCCTCTCCCTTCCTTGTTTCTCCTTCCCCCTCTCCCTCCCCTGTGTCTTGATAGCTTTTGTATTGGACAAACGCCTTATTTATATTGATGAGCTTTCGGGAGGTTTGATCAAGTCCGATGCAAGGTCAAACCTCTTGAAAGCACGTCAATATAAATAAGGCGTTTGTCCAATACCAAAGTTATACCACCATATACTGCAATACTCGTTATTAATATATATATATATATATATATATATATATATATATATATATATATATATATATATATCTCATAATAACTATATTTATATAGAGACATAAAGAGAAAGGTACATATTAATGGAGAGGTAGAGAGCTCTCTTACTCTGCTTTCTTGCGTTTGTGGTATGAGCGCCTCCAAGGATTTCTCCAGGTCTTCCTTTTCGCCAGGGATAAGTCAGGAAGAAATGCGGCCAACGAGCCTTCAATCTGGTCGGGTTTTCCACACAGAGCATGCTCAGTGGAGCAGTAATACGAGCATTCCCCATAGAAACAAATATTGTTTGCTGGGAATAAGAAAACATGAAACTGGATTAAAACCGGATTCACATCTTGTAGGCAAGTTCACACTATGGGGATTCCTTGTTTGTGAAGAACGTAACAAACTAACAACATTAGCAGTTATGTAAGCAATGAGCATAAAGGCACTTTTAGGAGAATATTTTAGAAGGTTCTCGTTGTACTAGAGCTTGAGGGAGAGGGTAATGTAATCCTATGGTGAAGTGCCATAATGCGGTCTTCCAACAGAACCCCCAACAACAGCACACAATCCTACATATATCTCCAAATACTCCCCTAACTGACCCCTCCGCTCTCACAAGAAGCAATCCCACCCCCTTTTGTCTCGAATACCCTTAATACCTGCTTGAGTGTAAGTTTTTATGGAATAAGAAACTCTACACCTTCTGTCCCACCATTTGTCAAGTTTGTCATATTTTGGCACTTTCTAATTAAATGATAATATTAATGGTAGTTATAATAACAAACTCGATAATCTGCATCAAAAGTCTGTCCCAAGTGGCTAACCCTATTAGGAAACAAGCAAATACCACCCGCCCCCCATTAAAAGCTCATCGTCAAGTTATTCAAAACACCAGATTATAAAAGTTACACTTCATTGATCTATTAGAGGCCAACTGAAATATACTGTATAATATATCAATTAAATATTAAATCCCTTTAGGCAGCAGATGGGTATAAACAGAAGGAGGAAAAGGGAGGGAGACGTGTCAAGAGAGATAGAGAGGGAGATGGCGAGAGAGAGGAAGAGATAGCGAGGGATAGACAAGAGAGGGGCTGAGAGAGAGAGTGGGAGAGGTGAGATGAAGACAGGATGTAGAATAGGAAGAAGAGGACAAGAGAGAGAGGTGTAAGAAGAGAAGACAGGAGCGAGGAAGGGCTAAGATTACGTGACAAGTGGGATAGATGTGGAGGATTTGACCATTAAAAGGGCAGTGTAAGGACTGTGAGTATCTAGTTCCCCACTTACTAGAGAGAAACGGTCGACAGGCAGAGATAATGTAGAAAGGGGAAGAAGGTACAGAGGAGGAGTGACAGGAGCTAGAAGGAAGAGATGGCATAGAGAAAGGAGGTAGTTGAGAGACGGGAGCCAGAGGGGAAAGGAAAGGAGACGGGAGCCAGAGAGGAAAGGAAAGGAGACGGGAGCCAGAGAGGAAAGGAAAGGAGACGGGAGCAAGAGAGGAAAGGAAAGGAGACGGGAGCCAGAGAGGAAAGGAAAGGAGACGGGAGCCAGAGAGGAAAGGAAAGGAGACGGGAGCCAGAGAGGAAAGGAAAGGAGACGGGAGCCAGAGAGGAAAGGAAAGGAGACGGGAGCCAGAGAGGAAAGGAAAGGAGACGGGAGCCAGAGAGGAAAGGAAAGGAGACGGGAGCCAGAGAGGAAAGGAAAGGAGACGGGAGCCAAAGAGGAAAGGAAAGAAGACGAGAGCCAGAGAGGAAAGGAAAGGAGACGGGAGCCAGAGAGGAAAGGAAAGAAGACGAGAGCCAGAGAGGAAAGGAAAGGAGACGGGAGCCAGAGAGGAAAGGAAAGGAGACGGGAGCCAGAGAGGAAAGGAAAGGAGACGAGAGCCAGAGAGGAAAGGAAAGGAGACGAGAGCCAGAGAGGAAAGGAAAGGAGACGAGAGCCAGAGAGGAAAGGAAAGGAGACGGGAGCCAGAGAGGAAAGGAGACGGGAGCCAGAGAGGAAAGGAAAGAAGACGAGAGCCAGAGAGGAAAGGAAAGGAGACAGGGGCCAGAGAGGAAAGGAAAGGAGACGAGAGCCAGAGAGGAAAGGAAAGGAGACGAGAGCCAGAGAGGAAAGGAAAGGAGACGAGAGCCAGAGAGGAAAGGAAAGGAGACGGGAGCCAGAGAGGAAAGGAAAGGAGACAGGAGCCAGAGAGGAAAGGAAAGGAGACGGGAGCCAGAGAGGAGAGGAAAGGAGACGGGAGCCAGAGTCGAGAGGAAAGGAGACGGGAGCCAGAGAGGAAAGGAAAGGAGACGAGAGCCAGAGAGGAAAGGAAAGGAGACGGGAGCCAGAGAGGAAAGGAAAGGAGACGAGAGCCAGAGAGGAAAGGAAAGGAGACGGGAGCCAGAGAGGAAAGGAAAGGAGACGGGAGCCAGAGAGGAAAGGAAAGGAGACGGGAGCCAGAGAGGAAAGGAAAGGAGACGGGAGCCAGAGAGGAAATGAGACGGGAGCCAGAGAGGAAATGAGACGGGAGCCAGAGAGGAAAGGAGACGGGAGCCAGAGAGGAAAGGAGACGGGAGCCAGAGAGGAAAGGAGACGGGAGCCAGAGAGGAAAGGAGACGGGAGCCAGAGAGGAAAGGAGACGGGAGCCAGAGAGGAAAGGAGACGGGAGCCAGAGAGGAAAAGAGACGGGAGCCAGAGAGGAAAAGAGACGGGAGCCAGAGAGGAAAAGAGACGGGAGCCAGAGAGGAAAGGAGTGGGGAGCTAAGAGGAAAGGAGTGGGGAGCTAAGAGGAAAGGAGTGGGGAGCTAGAGAGGAGAAAGAGACGGGAGCTAGAGAGGAAAGGAGAGGGGAGCCAGAGAGGAAAGAAGACAAGAGCCAGAGAGGAAAAGAGACGGGAGCCAGAGAGGAAAAGAGACGGGAGCTAAGAGAAAAGGAGTGGGGAGCTAAGAGGAAAGGAGTGGGGAGCTAAGAGGAAAGGAGTGGGGAGCTAAGAGGAAAGGAGTGGGGAGCTAGAGAGGAGAAAGAGACGGGAGCTAGAGAGGAAAGGAGACAGGAGCCAGAGAGGAAAGAAGACAAGAGCCAGAGAGGAAAAGAGACGGGAGCCAGAGAGGAAAAGAGAAGGGAGCTAAGAGAAAAGGAGTGGGGAGCTAAGAGGAAAGGAGTGGGGAGCTAAGAGGAAAGGAGTGGGGAGCTAAGAGGAAAGGAGTGGGGAGCTAAGAGGAAAGGAGTGGGGAGCTAAGAGGAAAGGAGTGGGGAGCTAAGAGGAAAGGAGTGGGGAGCTAAGAGGAAAGGAGTGGGGAGCTAGAGAGGAGAAAGAGACGGGAGCTAGAGAGGAGAAGAGACAGGAGGCAGAGAGGAGAAGAGACAGGAGGCAGAGAGGAGAAGAGACAGGAGGCAGAGAGGAGAAGAGAATGGTAGGTAGAAAATACAGGAGGTAGAAAGGGAGAGACAAGAGGTAAAGAGAAAAGGAGACAGGAGGTAGAGAGAGGGAGACAAGAGCTAGAGAGAGGGACAGGTAGGAGGTAGAGAGAAGAAAGGACAGGGGAGGTAGCTAGGGATCGGAGTAGAGAAGAGGCGGTGTGTGTGAGACAGAGAGCTAGGAGAGCGAGACAGTGCTTTGTTTTCTGGCACATCTACTGTTTAATTGCTTCATAACATACTTCCAGTAGTTACATTATCTGTAAGCAAATCATTTCCCCCGTAAGACGTGCGCACAAGATATTGCGGCTATAAACCAGCGCTTCTCCTGCATTGTCACTGTCACTGGTGCCTGTGTATAACAATACACGTTGTGAATATCTCCATCCAATAACCTAATAAACAGGCTGATGTGCTGAAACAGAACATAAATCAGGTCCCAGATTCAATTTCATCTCATCCTAAGCGCTGCCATACAGCACATTACTGCATATTGAACACAAATATTGACAACGTAAAAAAAACTAAATTATCCTCATATAAATGTTACCATCCAAAAGAATGCAGAATATTAAAGAGATATCACTATCTCTATTTCTGCAGGATTAAAAGACTGAGCTGAGCGGATTATTTTCAGGAGGGTGCGTTTGTAAACTAATGAGCTTTCCATTAACCAGCTGAAAGCATCAGCAGTTTTAGCAGCTACATTCCCATTGTACAGATAGAAGATCATGTTCCTCCCACCTCAGGAAGTTGATCAGCAGATATCAGAATATTAGATCCAACTGCAGCATAATTGCATATAAAAGGTAATTTTATATATATATATATATATATATATATATATTTCTGTTAGATACCAATCTACAACTGCTATCTCACAAGCATCTGATTTTACCACTAGCCTACGCCTCTACATTTGGCTGAAACAGAACAATGTAACTAATACATAGCTAATATTGAAAATATAAGACTTCCTTACTCAGCCTGCACAGTGGGTTCTAATTAGTGCCACTGTCTGGTGCAGCTCATTATGCATTCTGCAGATGCAGTAGAGATTTTTTTTTTATAATTCAGTTTTTTACAACTCCTTATGGACTATAAGATGGGCTATCTATTGTATTAGCTATTTGTTTGTAAAGTGTTCCATTCCTGATATAATCAGCATTGATGTTGTTTGCATCGTTCAGTCGTGTCCGACTATCCGTGACCTCACTGACTAACACACCAGGTATATCTTTATGTCCATGGTCATGCTGATCCACTTGGTATTCATGGCAGAGATACTGGAGTGGGTTGCCAGTTCCTTCTCCAGTGTGCCATAGCATAAAGCATCTGGTATTCCTAGGTTGTCTCCCATCCAAGTACTGTCCAGACCCAATCCTACTCGGATTCAGGGTGGTGTGAATTATTGATTCTCTGACTGGAATCAAACTTAGGTCATAGTGGTGAAAGCACCAAATCCTAACCACTGGACCACCAGGGAACCCACAGTAGCCTAACCACAAAGTTCAAAAAACTCTACACATTTTGCGGCAATTTTGAAAAGGAAAACATAATTTCCACATTATTTTTTTGCCCTCTATCTAAATTTGCAAAGAACATCTGGTCAAATCAATGTCCCTTTACAATTTGGGAACCTGTCCCTGCTTTATGAATAATTTTAACACAGCCATTCAATTAGTGCTGGTAATCAAGTTAAACATTCTATAATTACATTCAATTTGTAGCGAGTTAAGTGAAAACTTAGATACAGACTATTTAAACTGTATTTAATAAACAACAAGGCCATCTGCTTCTAAATCCGGGCACATTCACAGCAAACTCTGCTGCGCGGAGAGATAACAGTTTTTATTTCATTTTCTCAGCTCAGTCCCTTGTGATAAAAATAAATGATTTATACAGAAATCTTCTAAAGAAAGAGAGAGAGACTCTGGTCGTATCCTCGGATTCAAATTCCATCTTCACATGAAAAAAATATTCAATTTCTACATGGTCAAGAGCTGCAGATCTTGATCTTTATTCAGATATGTTCATATGTGTCTTAAGATAATTACTATATGATCTTTTGAAGAACTAGACTTCATAATGGGCAATATTTTTATGAATAAGCCTTTATTTTATTGAGGGTTCACTATAGAGTTCATATAATGGGTTTAATTTGTTTATTTAGTAACACAATATCAATAAAACCAGTACTTGAAGGACTAATGCAAGTTATTTTCATGTTACATTGATTTTTTAGCTCACTATTAACTAGCAATATGGGTTCCCTGGTGGTCCAGTGGTTAGGATTTGGTGCTTGGGTTTGATTCCAGTCAGGGAACCAAGAGGTCACACCGCCCCGAAGCCATGCAGGTTTGGGCCTGGTCAGTACTTGGATGGGAGTTTTTTTAATGAATTGAGTGAACGTGCATTGTGGTCTCATTTGCATGTTCCTGCTCAGTTTCCCAGAGTGCAGTGCATCAAATGTATTTCTGAAAAACTTGAGCAGGAAATAAGTTTAGTAACTTATTTTGGACGCTCTCTCATGCAGTCATGTGCTCACTAGTGCCCTTGCTCCAGAAAAGCCTTCAGGGCCCATACCCCCCCCCCCCCCCCCGCCTTGAGGACCCACTTGATCTTTGAACTCCGACCATAACGTACTAGGATTCTGAAGATCTTTTGTTCTCCCCCCCTCACTCTAGTCCTCTGACGTGGACTGTTTGTTTCACCAGCTGCCACCAGGCCGCCCTTGTTCCGACTCCTGGGGAAAAATCTGCAACCTACTCCGCCCATGGTCCATCCAAGGGGTCCCCAGTCATAAGGCCCCGCCCTCAAGGCACCACTGGTGTGTGGAGTGCATCGTGCCCAAATAAAATCCATGCTCATCATCATTTCGTGCCATAGTCCAGTACCGTCAAAAACAAAAAAAGTGATGGCTGCCTCTTTCACAAGTCTCTCTGGCTAAGTGCTTGGGGCGCCCAATAATGTGCTTGCCCAACCCGTAGGCGAAATCAAAAATAAGGGAACCCGAAACAAACCAAAAAGTCCTGACTGGGGGCAGAGGAGGTTCTACACTTGATTTTAGCCAAATAGCTGAGAGCTTAAAAACAGATTTTGTACTTAAAGAGACATGGAAGATTTCTGGATACTATTTTTTTCCAACTGGCTGGCTGCAGTGGCCATTGCAATGAAATAGCCAAATAATGACTCCTATCAGGAAGTCCTCCTGGGCAAATCCCCTCCCAACGGTCCTTTATTGCTTTTGAACTACAACACAAGGAAGATGCTGCTTTTTTATGTGTAACAAATGCCATTTTATTGGTGCTTCATATGCAAAAATATAATCTGGTCAATCAGATTGCCATTCTATCACTGAGATTGACTAGAAAAATTAAAATTTTAGTATTAATGACAAGCAAACTGCTGTAATATTTAAAACATGCAAGTTTAAATGTATGATAAAACTGGGACCTTTTGGAAAGTACTAAAAAATTAACGCATAAATATGTATAAACATGTTATTATAAAAGCATTATATCAAAAATGTGACTTCTGAGTCTCTTCAAAGGTACAGAAATTCTGAACGTTCAAACAAAAAAGCAGATGTCTATGTAAATAATTTTACATTTAGGTGCTTTTAATCAGAGCCAAAATAACTGGATTGTGACTGATTAAAGCAACGAGCGCAACTGAAAACAAACAGGAACATTTTGTGCAGAAGAGAGGACAGAATTCTGGTATCTTCAACTAATCCACTAAAAGGTAGCGATAAACCCTCAGACGTCAGAAACACTGGATTGGATTGGAAGGTTTAAAGGGACACTAGTGGAAAAACAAGTCACGGCCCTTTAAAATTATAGGTTGCATCTAGCATAAGCTAGCCCTATTAGGCTTATAATTAATATATAGTTCACCTCTAAATGGGCCTATCTACCTCCTTCCCATTTCTGAGACAGTGTTAGTGTGTGAGTTGTGAAGTTAAGTTGTGAAACTCCATATAGCAGCCTCTAATGCACACAGCACAGCCAGCAGCATCAGAGTGGTCATATGGCTTAGCCTCTAGCACCACTCTTGGACCAGTAGGAACCTGCTGGATGTGCTGATGATACAAAGCATATCACCAAACCTCCTCACACATTGGACATACATTAAAAGGCAGACAAGACACCGCTTTTGTACATCAGGAGATTGCGATCTACGTTGTGGCCCTTTAAGTAAAGTAATAGACATGTTAAATGGTCAAAGGCAAAAAGGTAATTACTTTTGTGCCTCATTTGCATGTCACTACCCAGAATACTTAGCAGCAGTAAAAATACTGTTTACAGAGAAAAAAAATTATTATTTTTCTTTCCTTGATAGTTTTTTAATGTCACATGTGATCGTCAGAAAGATCTATGGAAGATATTGTCTGATTGTAGAATATATGGACTGCATCGTCGTTCCTTTTAACAAGTTTGCAAAATAAATTACATGCCAAGAATCCAATAGTATTGTCCTGTCATTGCCTTAAAGCCAGATTGATTCCTGCAGAGAGACTGTGGGAAGCTCCTCGAACCAAAGCAAGCGACTGATTGCTCATTTAACTAACAGCAAAGGAGTATTGCAAAGGATTATGGTATCATTCTTGTGCTATCTCTCCATACAAGCCCTCAACGCGAGGCACAGCACAGCGCAGACCTAGAGCCCCCTGCTTAGCCAGCTCTTATGATTAAGACTTCTGCATGAAATATCGGACGTGAGCAGAGAAAAAAAAAGCCCTAATTAAATATCTGAAAAATGACGAGGTCTGTATACCAAGATAAAAACTTGTTAAGAAGAGAAGAATTTATAATAGGTCCCCTAGGAGGGAAGGAGTCAGCCCAGCATCTAAAGTGTCAGAAAGCCTTTTTAGACCTTAGTCAAAGGCATTGCGGCTCGATCCCCTGTCTGCATTGTTGACAGATGCTTTGTGCTCATTGCAATATTAAAAAGAATACACATTCAGAATGTGTTTGGATAGAAATGGTGAAGAATTAAAAGGGACGCCATAGTCAACTTTTTATAAGCTATTCTCGAAGATATTTTTTCAAAGCAAAAAGAATAAACCGAGCATTTAGGTTTTGAACTTTTATGTGTAATTATTCTTTACTGCAGGCCGATTTTTTTCAGCGGATTTTGTCTGTTGCATGTAAATTAGCCCTGTTGAGAGCACTGACCGTTTTACTTGCTAAATTACCATAGAAGCTTCCTCTCGCCCATCAGGAAGCTGATCGGTAGATATCAAAATGGTAGATCCACCTGCACCATAATTGAATATAAACTAGAAGGTGCATTTAAAAGGATAGATTTGAATATATATTGCACACAGCAGGTCTTTGATAGTTTATTTTAAATCCTCATTAGGTAGTGTCACTGATATTGGAGTGTGCTTTTTGGTCCTTTTGGAACCTGCCATGGCTAGGAAGCTCCACAAAGACATTAGGAGGAAATATTTGAACAATTAATAGGTTATATAAAAGGTTTTGATCTTTCCTGATATCTGCTTGCCATACGCGGGCATGCCACTATGTAGAACCCGTTACTGCCACTACCTTAACCCAGGCCCTAACCTTAATCCTAAACCTTAACCCTGACCATAAACCCTAAGAACAAAGTGAACAAAGTCTATCATGCACGGTGGCCCGTCTTTGACTATGTGGAACCTGTTATCTACCATTACCCTAATACTGATCATAACCCTGACCCTGACCCTAAGAACAAAGTGTGCGGTGCGTGGTGCCATGACACGGCACAGGAGCACGCAGCAGCAGATAACATCAATTTTAAAGATTAAAAAAGTTCTCCCTTGGTTTCCAGTGCTCCTTTTGTAGTGTAACATTGATAGAGTCCATGCCCCTTTAATTATGGTAGAAAATTAGAACTTAACATTTTTCTACTGCGGTTCGGCCTTTTTTGCCGGTCACGGGTTGATCTACTCTCATGGGCTGAGACAGCTAATCAACGTTGCGGTCAAGCAAACTGGAACTGCTGCAAAACAGACCCAAAAGGGGAGTTAGCACTAGGTTTAATAAAGAATATGAGTTTCCCTGGAGAATGGATGAATGCATTGTAGTCCATCAGCATTTTGGCTTTACCATGAATCTAAGTACGGTCGAGGTGTCCATTTCCTTTTAAAGACATCTTGGGGCCCATAAGTTTAGCTGATGTGAATAAAGTTAAGTGCTCTCCTCCTACGCTGCATTATTGATTTGTTTAAATGGCTGGCTCAATTAGTGCTGAAACTACTTGTGATATACAGTATATAAAACTGTTTTCTTCTTCCTTTTTTCAGAGAATCAGTTTCAATTTTGCATGTTGTAGCTCCCAGCTTATTATACTGACTTATCTTGGTTTTTAATGTTCCCCTAAATTAGTTTGGAGACGTTTTTCATTAGTTTCATTGGCTGTGTGTTATATGATACCAAACCCTGTGTGCTTCTCTTAAACGGTGTCACAGTAACAATATTAACAGTGTATTTAATCTATTTTATTAGTTTACGCTACAGAGATTTTCCAAACGGAATAAAGTGAACAAGAAGCGAAAAACAGTAGGGTTATTAAGGCTGTATTCAAGGTGAGAGAGTGGGGAAAATGCGTTTATGAGAACACTGAACTTTATTTTAATGTTATGTTTAAAATAACATGTTTTATATATTAAACGAAATTGCATGCAGGAAATGGAATTTATACAGCTGTATGCATGTCTGACACTCATGACTCATACAGTTATATTATTGCTTTTTGGCTGAAAGTGGCAAGCCAATCCCCGCCCTAGGAAATAATATATTAAGTAGTTTACTCAGCAAACGGACATTTGTTTAAACCAAAAAAACACTATCTTCCACATGTACACGTGTCCCAATGGGCTCTAAAGAATAACATAGAAATTTGAGAGTTTTAACCCCCTCAGCAAGAAAGCACTCACAGTATTTACATTAATCACAGCACAATATTACCTATATTACAAAGTCATTCAATAAATATATAGACCTTTTAACCCTGTCCTATGCCAAAACCTAGCTGTAAATGATGCTACTGTAATATTAACACAGTCATTGTAATTTAATCAACATATAACAGTGACAACACACTAAAGACCCCAGTTATTACAGGAATAAAAAGTGCATATAAATGAATACAATTATAAATGGATGCTATTAATATTTTGCATGTCCATTTTAGACAAATTGAGCTGAAAGGTTAGGTATTTTATGCATAGATTATCTATAAAACCCTCTTCTATTCCTATTTTTATCTAGGTCCATTATTTATTTCTCATAGTGCGTGGCGAATGGTAAATGAGAAGAGCATGAGCAAAGACTAGAAGAATTCTTAAGACTTTAACAATTAAGTTTCTGTTGCTATTCTTATTTACCAAGTTGGACATGCTCTTCTTTCTCGCTGTGAGATTTTAATAGCGGCACTAGATGAAGCCAGATTGAAGAAGGGAGGTCCTTGGACCTTTCCTGTTTTGACCCCACCAACAATGCAATTACCCTAACCCTGAACCTAAACCCCTAACCCCCCAACTCTAGCCCTCACTCTAAGACCAAACTGAAGTAAGTCTTGGCGCGCCACTGGAGCTCCACCTACTGGCCGATGCACACCACTTCACTGGCAGGGACAAAACAGGAAAGATCCAGTTCCTTTCTAAACAATAATAGCTAACATACCCAACTTTCAAGCTCAATTATCTAATACTTAATTTTTTTACCAACAACAGGTATCTCTCTATGTATTGACAATGTTTGTTTCTGTTTTATGGCTTTTTTTATTTTAATTTTGTTTCAGTTTAATGCTTTGATTTTTATTTTTTTCATCCACTCCATCCAGTCAAGCCAACTACTGCGAGTCTAAGCTGCCCTTCCAGACCGTTCAGTCAGTACTAGGCTATCCGCTACCATGGCAACCCCAGGCTTCAGGGCCTACTGCAGGCCTAAAGTGCGGTTAAGTACAGAAAATGGACACATTTATCTTATTTATCTGCCCTCTAGAGACTTTATAAACTGTGCTGTTCACATTTAACTTCTTTAAATAAAGGCATTCAATTCTTTTTTGCTCAAAACCGAGAAATAACGCAATTTTTCTTCAGCAAAGTCCACAAATGGATATAATGTTATTTATTAACAATCATTAAAAATGGCACTGGTTGATAACAATTCCTCACTATTAGTTCACGCATTAAAACTTATTACAAAGTTGTTTTAATAGCCATTCACTTTATCACAATCTTAAACTGTTTTTAATGAGAGTTATTCCTAATCAATTTAAAAATATTGTAAGCTATTAAAATATAATAATTTCAAGACACAACACAGAGTAAGTTAATATTACAAACTGAATAAACTAACAACATTGGCACCTCATAGGGTACACATGATTAAATAAAATGGTAAGTTCTAAGGACAATGCATATTTAAAAAAATAAAATAAAACAGTGGATATTTCCTGTTATCTGCTGACCGCTGGACACCGCTGCACGGTTAGGGTTTAGGGTAAGCAGCTTTTTGGAGCCCCTACGCAATAAAATCACCCCCCACCCACCCAATGCGAAGTGCCCTTATGCAGGTGCCTAATTCGCCTAATGGAAGATCCAGCCATGGGTGGGATTCAACTCATTGTATACAAAGACAACGTGCTTCTAAACACATACATATACACACTTAGATATCTTGGATGGGGGGGATTTGTCCCCCCTTATCCCTCACCAGTTTCTACACCCCTGGCGCTATATACATAGGGCCTCATTCAATTGCAATTTGGCCAATTGAATAGGGCTCTATATAAGCACAGAGCATATTTTTTTACAGAAGTTTTTAGTTAGTAAAGACCTTGATTTTGGATAGAAGTTCACTAACTAAAAACTTCAGTAAAAAAAATTGCTATGTGCTTATATAGAGCCCTATTCAATTGGCCGCATCGCAATTGAATGAGGCCCATAGTATATCAACTCGCATTTAAGATGCAGAGCAAAATCGTCACACAACTCACAGTATATAAAGTGATTCTTATATGCCGACATATATAGTTTATCAAAAGATAAAGCAAATAGAGCAGTAAAGTATATTTCAGAGAAATGAGGCTCTGAATCTACCGGAATGTGACTACATGGCATTGCTGCACAGAGGTGGTGGTTGGTAATTCTGAAAATGACTATGGTGGGGTATTGTAGACATGAAAACTTTTAAGAATTAATACGGTACAAAGTTATCAAGCAGATAAGAAAGCACACAAGACACAAAGAATTTTGTTTTTCCAAGGACAGTCCTGTTTTTGAGGTTTTGTACTAGGTTATTTATGTTCCCAGAGAGGTCACTCTTTAAGAATAGGCAATTTGTGATTAATAGAAATAGTTCTTTCATGGACATAATCATTTTCACATTGTTTAAAAAATATTGATAACTTTGACATTGATCTGATGGATTTTGACTTTTGTCAATTTCTAAACACAATACAAGTCTTGAGATTATATCTGGGTGACTGATCAAATAGATTTAGTATAAGAAATCAGACCAGTCTGTTTATTACCTGGTGAAATGAAGAAGGTCCTCCACAGCTTCTTGTCCCGAGTGACATCTCTTATTTCCTTTGTCATGTTCACCAATCTTCCAGCGACGGGTGGTACACGGCGGAAATCGAGGATTCTGGAAGTAATGGAATCAGAGCCTTATATGCTTGCATGAAAGCAAATGTAGTCTTTTCAGTGCAGGAGAGGGCCACGGGGCATTGTTCTGCAGGCTGCTCCTACACTGAAGGTGTCAGAATTCCAAGGGCATTAAAGATGATGGCGGGTACCATGGGACACCTAATCCGTTTAAGAACCACAGCCACACACTTAATCACAAGCAGATAAGGGGCCAAGAAAAGAACTATATAAAAAAAGTACATTTCAAGGGCAGGTTGCAGAAATACATGAAAAAATTATGTTTTGAGAACTGGATGATTACTGATTATGTGGTAGCCAGTCTCTCCTGTTACTGGTATTCTGAAATAAGAAGGACTTTAAGGAAACGCTGAATTTTTGGTGTATTAAAAATAGGCGTTCATAATTTTATGCTCATCTCTAAAGGCTGCCATGTTTTACTTTGAGTAAGACGATGCCCACCTATCCCAATCCAGTGGTTGCAAAAACATCCAAGGCTAGATGGATTGTGTCCCCCCTCAAGACTGTCTCGTGTTGATTAGGGGCAATGGACAAGGTCTTAGATATTGTGCCCCATTGAAGTTACAAGTACATGAAAATGAAAACCCCACTTGGATTGCTTGGAAACACTATCAAGAATTTCAGTGTGGCTAAAGTCAAAAAGTAACATTTTATTTGTACAACTCAATGCCCTTGATGGAGCCCGTATTAGGTTGGAGCTCTAGGTGGCTGTGCACTTCTCCTATAGCTCATGTGTCCATTTGCCAATTCTAATGGCGTTACTTGAGCGCAGCTGAAAGTATTTGCGAAAGTAGATTATTCCTGCCATTTTCAATATTGAAAGTGTGGTTCCTGTATGCTAATGTGTAATTCAATACTCTAATCTGCCGTTCGGAGTGCTTGAGAAGGATGGGGGAGGGAATTTAACATCATGGTAATCTTAGGTGGCATTGTTTTTCCACCACATGCAAGCAGACTATATTTAACATATGAAGCAGCTAATTAATAATTTACAGCCCATTCATTTGAATAAGAATATAGCAGAAAAAAAGTGGATTATCTCAGGAATTACTCACTTTAGAATCAAATGGTTAGCACAATATTTATCTAATTGTTCATACCCTTTAAGAATAACTTAAAAAAACAACTTGATTTTAAAACTTACACTCAATAACAACCATCTGCAGGCTGTTTCTAAAAGTTCCATTCTTTCTTCCCTTGAAGTATAGGGCTCCCCTTCCAGGGTGGGCCCCTTTGCAAAATGCCCTGCTATAGAAATACAATAAATGTGATATTTACCTATCCAAATGAAAAGCAGCGACTTCAGAATTGTGTCTCTCATAATCGGAAAAGTAGAAAAAGTCTGGCGGGGTTTCTTGTTCCCTTGTTTGCCTGGAAAGACAGATAACACCAAGGGTTAAGAGTTTCCAAAGCAGAAAAATGAGAAATTGCATTTTCTATAATAAAGATCATTGCCCCGATTCAATACAGTTATGAGCGCACCGTGTGACCAGTTCACATCTTATTTAACCAACATCCATAAGAACATACCTTCAAATTAAAGGACGACTTTATTTTCGGAAGGGGGGAAAATTAAATTTGTCAAGCATGTATCAAACTAACAACATTAGTGGTTGTGTATGACATGAGCATAAAACCATTTTTACAGAAAATCTTAACTTTTAGTTAGCATCGTGCAGGTTTCCATTGTGTCTGACTTAAGCACTGGTTGAAAGCTTGAAGCCTGAGAGCATGTACTAATGTACTGAGCAGTGAAAGGATGTGTATTTATCTACGGTGGAGGGCTTCTATCGCTATTTTGCCCACCATATATTAAATGATTGTTGTGGTGAACTACCTACTCATAAGATCCACAACACAAGCCGAGATCCCTCCCCACGCTCATGATAGGCAGTAAGCTTGAAGCAGCTGTACATGGATAGGATTCCCAGCTTGTGTAGAATACAACCTTGGCTTTGCATAAAAGCTGTGTAATACAGCAGGCATAAGCTTAAAGGAAGCCAGGTTTGAAATGGTTTATGGATTGAAGAGCGAAGCATTTGTGGGCGCATTTGCATGTCCGTGCTCAGTTTCCCAGAATGCAGTGTAATAACAGTTTTTCTCGGAATTATGAGCTGGAAACGTTTTTTTTTTACTTGTTTTAGACATTCAAATGTGAACACAGATGTACTATTTATTTACTATATATATATATATATATATATATATATATATAGTACATTTGTGCTGACATTTGAATGTCTAAAATATATGAACGCATACACACACACATATATATATATATATATATATATATATATACACACACACACTTTTTCATAAAATATTGATTTTATTACTAACCGGTAGCTAAATATATGTCATATGAGCACTACAGCAGCCCTTTAAAGTCTCTATTCTGACATTATCCAATTAGATGTCACGGCTGCTTTAAACTATCATCTATACTAACATTAATTTATAACTGCAAAAAAGGTAAAATAAATATTATCTTAAAAACAAATACCCTGAATTAAAAGCCTGTGCTTAATGGCGGCCGTTTAGCCAGCTGCAGAGCGCAGTAATTGTTCCTCACTGCTGCATAACTGACATATGGGACCTTCATTAAATCACTGCAGGAACAGTATATTTCCACCAGCGACTCTTTCCTATTAGCTGCCTGCAGCACTGGGCCCTCGTACTATATACATCATTAACTCTGGATCCTTGAAAACTTTCTCTCCCTCTGCTTCTAATCCATTACTGTGCAGCTTGTTTGTGTAAATCTCCATATTGCATCAAATACAATACATTTTGCAAGTGCATCCACCTCCCCGCCCTGATTAGTACAGTGGGCTATTTTTTTTTTAATAACAAAAAAATAAATTACCACTGTGATCCTGTATTTAAAATTTAAGTACGGCTTTTAAGCATTATATATATATTTGTTGTCCAGTCCTTCAGTCATGTCCGACTCTCTGTGACCATATGGACTAGAGCACGCCCGGCACATCTATAGTTTTGTCTCTGCATGTGCTCTTCTTTGCAAAGAAACTGGAGTGGTTTGCCAGTTCCTTCTCTAGTGGACTGCGATTTGTGTGAACTCTCTGCTATGACCTGCCTATGGTATAGCTCACAGCTTCACCACAACAAAGGTAGTGATCAACATCATGCTGATCCACTTCATGGCAGAGATACTGGAGTGGGCTGCCACTTCCTTCTCCAGTGGGACACAGCATACACTACTGGTATTTCTAGGTGGTCTCCCATCGAAGTACTGACCAGGCCAAACGCTGCTTGGCTTCAGGGTGGTGTGACCTCTTGTTTCCCTGACTAGAATCAAACCCAGGTCGCAGTGGTGACAGCACTGAATCCTAACCACTGGACCACCAGGGAACCCCACAATGTACATAATATCTTCCTTACTTTCAGCATACTAGTGATTGTCCTTATTAATACTAATGATATCCCCACTATTACCTTACCCACAATGTAATTATAATTTATGATTGATAACTTTACCCTATTAAATTAAGTCTCTTTTTTAAGGCTCTGTAGAATAACATACCCCCTCTGGATCTCTACCTTGTTGTGGTGAAGGGGCTTGTGTACTTCAATGAAGCTGTGAGCTATAACATATAGGGTCACCCAAGATGGGCAGGTCATAGCAGAGAGGGAACTGACAACCCACTCCAGTATATTTACCATGAAAACCTTATGGATGAGCATAACCAGCCACAAGATGTGCCTGGCACGCTGCGTTCCACGGGGTCACAGAGAGTCGGACACGACTGAACAACAAGAATAACATAAGAACTGCATTATCATTAGTGAGAAAGCCTGTTGCACAATATATTACATGTACTATATTTCCTATGTAAACCAATGCAGAAATCATAAGTTTGCTATTTGCACAAAAAAACATTTAAAAAACATTACTCTTAATTTTATTTTGAAAAAAAAAAAAAAAATCTACAATTTTGAAAAATAAGTAATTAGATACAGTAATTGGACGTCCTGACGTATTAATTTTTTTAATGTCATATGTGGTCGGTTTTTAACCTTTGCAGCACTCATTGCCCATACAAAGAATTTTTTTTTTTTTTAATGTTTAAAATCTGCCATATTTAATGTACAAAAGCAATTTTCTGTACCCAATCTTGTTGGATTAAGTGTAGAGAAAAAGCAGAAATTATATTTGTGCCATTTCCAGAAGTGGTTTCGGTCGTTACTTTATTCCGATGTAATGAAGCATTTTACAGCTCTGAACATCAGCAAGATAAATACTATCACCAGTATAAATACTACCACACTAGTATGTCTGGCTTTAAAACAGTAAATATTAGCATCTTTGGGGTGGAAATGCAATATTTGGGTTATTTCATGTCAGAAACTGGAAGGTTTCTAGGTATATAATATATTTATATATCTATGTACTTTTATCTATTTTATTAAGAAGTGCTTATAAGCTTATATACAACTTGTACCTGTTTGGGTCTACCCTCTGTAGCTCATGCAGCTTATGAAGACACAGACCATAAAGTGCAGTGTTTCAATTAAGCCTGTCAGTGACCTCTCTCAAGCAGCATTTTGCAGAATGTTGCCACTGATTCGTTACTATGAGACCCACCTTGTGGGGGTCAAGGGGTTTGTGTACCTTAATGAAGCTGTGAGCTATACCATGTAAGGTCACCCAAGATGGGCAGGTCATAGCGGAGAGGTCAGACAAATAGCGGTCCACTGGAGAAAGAACTGGCAACCGAGAAAACCTTATGGATAGGCACAACCAGACACAAATTGTGCCTGGCGTGCGGTGTCCATAAGGTCACAGAGAGTTGGGCATGACTGAATGACATATATATATATATATATATATATATATATATATATATATATAAATAAATAAATACATATATATATATATATATATATATATATATATATATATATACACACTTTACTTTATTGATTTCTCATGGAAAAATGCACATATTTTAAAAATTAGAAACGTCCAAATTCTACTGAATTATGTGGCCCTTTAACAAGCTGTGGATCATCTATTTGCCTGATCTGTATTCACACAGTGTTAAACACAGATCATGGGCTGTCTGGGGGTCTTTGGAGAGAGGTTTAGGAATCAGTGGTGTAAAGCAGTGGTTGGCAAGTTTGGTCCTGGAGGGCCACACACAGGCCTGAATTTGAGGATTTCCTTTCGGTGCTCAGGGATATCCTCAAATCCAGGCCTGTGCGTGGTCCTTCAGATCCCAGATTGAAAAAGCACATAAAGTAAATTCCTTACGCTTTAGATAACTTACTTTTCTTGTAACAAATAACAGATAAAACATGGCAACTATGAAATCCTGGACTGTCTCTGTAATTATTCCACAATCGCTACAGAAACACACGGCCTCTCCCAAGCTACCAGACAAACTAAGCGATCAGCTGGGCTACAGACACAGGATTTTGGCACCTACTCCCAGGAACACATGGGGCTGCAGCAGGTGGAAGGACTGGAATTAATGAAATCTCCTGTTATCGGAGACATCAATTTCCTGTTTACAACATTCACTGCTCGATGTTGCCAGGGAATAATGATAAATAGGAGAATAAATACGTCTTAAAGGAGCCGTGGTGTGCCATTATAAGACAGTGTGAAAGGACTTGGCTTTATCTTCGAAATAACTTGTGTTGAACCTGTATCTCTGCTTTGACTTGGGCAAAATCCCCCATAAACTGAATCTCCAGGGAGTAGTCCACTTATCTTACTACTTGGCAGGGTCCTGAGATGACTAGTTATGACAGTAGGGGGATATTAGTCAGAAGAGCGTTTCCAGTTGGTATAAGTCAGAATAATGACAGATGCTTAAACGTCTTAACGTATCAGTCATTATTCTGATTACTGAAAATCAATATTACCGTACATTTATGTTCACATAAATATATGTCCGAGGATCTATCCTGTTATAGTTATGGCACAGGTCAGCCTCTGCATTGCGGCGACAGATGGTGATGCCGATATTTTGCGGCGCTGCCGATATGTTAGAGAAGTTCTAAGCTTAAAACCTAACCCTAACCCTATGATATGGCACTGGCATATAGGCAGCGCCATCTAGCGGTTGGTCATCGGATGGTGCCATAACCATAAAAGGAAAGGACCATTTCCTGCTCATGTTTCCAGAAATACAGTCATTGCACTGCACTTTGGGAAACTGGGCGGGGACATGCAAATGAGACAACAATGCACTTTCACTCTTAAATCATGGTTCAGGGGATGGAGAGGGGGGCAAAGAGATACAGGAGAGGGAGAGGGGGGGGAAACGAGACACAGCGGAGGGAGAGAGGGGGGAACAAGACACAGGAGGGGGGGACAAGACACAGGGGAGGGGGGGACAAGACACAGGGGAGGGGGGGGACAAGACACAGGGGATAGGGGATGAGACACAGGGGAGGGAGAGGGGGAGAAGCGGGGGAACGAGACACAGGGGAGGGAGAGGGGGGAGAAAGAGATACAGGGGAGGGGGGGGAATGAGACACAGGGGAGGGGGAGAAAGAGACACAGGGGAGGGAGAGACACAGGGGAGGGTCTGGGGGAAAAGACACAGGGAGGGCAGAAAAATCAAATATTATCCCATCATTTGTGAAGTGATGCCCGCAATGGATGCCAAGGGCGCTCATTACGAGGCCTGCATTGGGTGCTGAAGGCGCTCATTGTGAGGCTCGCAGAGAGAAGAGAGAAGGAGAGAAGAGGGAGTGAGAGAGAGGACACAGAAGGAGGGAAGGAGAGAGAGAGAAGCCGTGTATAGCGGCACACTGGAGAAGGAACTGGGAACCCACTCCAGTATCTCTGCCATGAATACCAAGTGTATCAGCATGGTACGTTATGGTCCATGAGGTCACAGAGAGTCGGACACGACTGAACAACTTAAACGCACCCAATTATAATGACAGCAACACTTGAGATCACTCTGATATCGAGCACAAGATGTGCCCGGAAAACTTTGAGCCAAAGAAGGATTAGTACACAAGGGTCTGGCAGCAGGAATATCTGCTGCATCTGTTTCTGGTAATTAAGGGTTAAGTGACTCCTCTTTAAAAGATATAATTGGCGGCAGTTATTGGCTTATACTAACGACTGACATCATGATCAGAGAAGGAGCGCACAGGAGCTCTTTGTTTGGCTTAAAAATCTGTCCTAACAGTGTAATAGGGTTTATTCGGATATCTCGAAATGTGTATTATTACAGGAAATATACAGTTTTACATCAATAAAACCACATTTTTTCTAAATGTTGTTGAATAATTAAACTTAATATTGTATTTAGAAAACAATCTATCTGCGGCTCCTGTATGCGAGGGTGCAGCTCCTGTATGCTAGGGTGCAGCTGAGTATGTTAATTTGCGGCTCCTGTATGCTAATGTGCTGCTCAGCATGCTAATGTGAAAGTCCTGTATGCTAATGTGCAGCTCCTGTAAGCTAATGTGCAGCTCCTGTATGCTAATGTGCAGCTGAGTATGTTAATGTTCGGCTCAGTATGCTAATGTGCAGCTCCTGTATGCTAATGTGCAGCTCAGTATGCTAATGTGCAGCTCCTGTATGCTAATGTGCAGCTGAGTATGTTAATGTTCGGCTCAGTATGCTAATGTGCAGCTCCTGTATGCTAATGAGCCGCTCCTTTATGCTAATGTGCAGCTCCTGTATGCTAATGTGCGGCTTATGTATGCCAATGTGAGTATCAATATGCTAATGTGTGGCTCAGAATATTACTCAGTATATTAATGTGTGGCTCAGTATGTTAAAGTGCGGCTCCTGTATGCTAATGTGCAGCTCAGTATGTTAAAGTACGGCTCCTGTATGCTAATGTGCTGCTCACTATGCTAATGTGCGCCTCCTGTATGTTAATGTGCAGCTCAGTATGCTAATATGTGGCTCAGAATGTTGCTCAGTATGCAAATGTGCGGCTCAGTATGTTAATGTATGGCTCCTGTATATTCATGTGCAGCTCAGTATGCTAATGTGTGGCTTGTTATGCTAATGTGTGGCTTGTTATGCTAATCACAGGCTCAGTATACTAATGTGTGGCTTGTTATGCTAATGTGCACTCAACAAGGGTGGTGAGAGGGGTCTAGCTGCCAGATAACATTGGTGGGCTTTATTTTGGACACTACATAGACAGACAAATAGACTGCAATCCAACTAGAAGAAGCTAATTAAGATGCATGAGCCACTCATTTACATATAAATGCAGCAACAACAACATGGAATTTCCCAGAATTGATTATCTTTCAGAAAAAACACAACAGTTTTCAGCTCTTTAAGAATAACCTAAAAAAAACAAGTTGATCTTTGGGTGACAGAGTTATATTCCTGGGATGTGTATATCCCTGAAGTCTGTGCTGGTTTTGTCCTCAGATCCAGCTCCGCTGTCGCCCCGTTCTTGCCCGGCGGTCACTTTATTTTTAGGCCCCAGTGGGATATTTGCAGAGTTGTGTTTTCCTCAGTGTGTTATTATAACCTAATTACAGGGCTCTGAGATCCAGAAGAAAGTGGTGAGTAAGGAGCAGGAAGTGAAGACATCATCATCCCACCTTACCGACTACGTGCTGCCATGTCTGGGACCTCTGAACATAACCCCCACATATAACAGCACATGTATGCAGTTTTTCTTGAACTACAGTGGTCCTAAGTAACAATGTTAGCAGCTGCCTAAGATATGGACCGCCATCTTGTTGTGGTGAAGGGACTTGGGTACTTCAATGAAGCTGTGAGCTATACCATGCTGGGTCACCCAAGATAGTCAGGTCATATCAGAGAACGCAGACAAATTGCGGTCCACTGGTGAAGGAACTGGCAACCCACTCTGGTATCTTTGCAAAGAAAACCTTATAGACAAGCACAACCAGAGAGATAATGATAGATGTGCCTGGTGATCTGCGGTCCATAGCGTCATGGAGAGTCGGACAACAACAAACCCATGGACATAAAAACAGAAAAAATCTGATTTGCTTAAGATGCTGTTTATGTATGGCACGTTCCACCTTGTCTGGCTTCATCACAGCTGGTCCCTGTCTATCAGTATAATGAAAATTGGTTTGTTGCAACCAGTGGCATGCTGTGTAACTGAGCAGCATGAGATACTGGTAGTGTCCCTGTAGGGGGAGTTGTGAAATATGGCATCCTACATGATGGAGAACAGGAAGAAAGGGGGAGGATACTGAAGGAGAGAATCTATTACTTAAGGGCATCCTTGAAGCAAGTAAAGTGTAAATTCTATACAATTACATTGAGAGGGTTACAATTAATTATGTTAATTACTTAAACATTTATATACAGCTATTTGATTCCAGTCAGGGAGCCAAAAGAAGCCATGCAGAATTGGGCCTGGTCGGTACTTGGATGGGAGACCACCTTTGAATACCAGAGGCTGTATGCTGTGGAGAAAGAACTGGCAACCCATTCCAGTATTTCTACCAGTGGATCGGCAAGACCATGGACATAAAGATGCTACTGGTGTGTTGCAAGCCCTGAGGTCATGGAGAGTCGGACATAACTGAACGACGCAACAACCATTTTTTTGCATTATGACACCATTTAAAAAATGTTATCTATACCAAAAGTTCCTTTCTAGCCAGAAAATGACTGTAACAACTTTTAAAAAAGCAAACCCTACAGTACAACTCTAATAATGCGCCGTATATTAGTTTCCTACGCGCCGATGACCTCGTTTTATTCAGAGTTAAAGTGCAGTCTTTGGGGGAAAGTAACTTGTAAAATTGTTCAAAAAAACATTTTAGCTTCCTCAGCTGTAACGAGCTTGACCTTGTATTCTGCTTCACAACAACTTCTAATAACAATAGACCCTACGACGCGGCGTTTATTTAATGCGCAGAGTACTTGGGACCGGCCTAGAAAAAGACAAAATGTATGTCAAGGTAATTGGACATGTCTTATAACAAAGCGAGACCTCTGGCACCAAACCGGCTAGGTAAACACAACTAGAGAACTGCAGACAGGACAGAAATAGTGGCCTGCAACAAATCCACATCCGGGAAGCTGGTTTTATCTTAACGAGCAATTAAAGGATACGTTCTACTAGCCATTTTTTATCCATAGTAAATAATTCCTGAGATTTTCAGCATTGAACATGCAGCCTTAGGGTTAGGGGTTAGGGCTAGGAGAATGGTTGGTTAGAGGTAGGGTTGATTAGGGTTAGATGTTAGGGTTAGAGGTCAGGGTTAGGGGTTAGGGCTAGCTTAAGGGTTGGTTAGGGATAGGGTTGGTTAGGGTTAGAGGTCAGTGTTAGGGGGTTAGGGCTAGGATAAGGGTTGGTTAAGGGGAGGGTTGATTTGGGTTAGAGGTTAGGGTTAGAGTTGATTAGGGTTAGAGGTCAGGGTTAGGGGGTTAGGGCTAGGATAAGGGTTGGTTAAGGGTATGGTTGATTTTGGTTAGAGGTCAGAGTTAGGGGTTAGGGCTAGCTTAAGGGTTGGTTAGGGATAGGGTTGGTTTGGGTTAGAGGTTAGGGTTAGTGGGTAAGGGATAGGATAAGGGTTGGTTAAGAGTAGGGTTAATTTGGGTTGGAGGTTAGGGTTAGTGTTGATTAGAGGTCAGGGTTAGGGGGTTAGGGCTAGGATAAGGGTTGGTTAAGGGTATGGTTGATTTTGATTAGAGGTTAGAGTTAGGGGTTAGGGCTAGCTTAAGGGTTGGTTAGGGATAGGGTTGGTTTGGGTTAGAGGTCAGGGTTAGTGGGTTAGGGATAGGATAAGGGTTGGTTGAGAGTAGGGTTGATTTGGGTTAGAGGTTAGGGTTAGTGTTGATTAGGGTTAGAGGTCAGGGTTAGGGGGTTAGGGCTAGGATAAGGGTTGGTTAAGGGTATAGTTGATTTTGGTTAGAGGTCAGAGTTAGGGGTTAGGGCTAGCTTAAGGGTTGGTTAGGGATAGGGTTGGTTTGGGTTAGAGGTCAGGGTTAGTGGGTTAGGGATAGGATAAGGGTTGGTTAAGAGTAGGGTTAATTTGGGTTAGAGGTTAGGGTTAGTGTTGATTAGGGTTAGAGGTCAGAGTTAGGGGGTTAGGGCTAGGATAAGGGTTGGTTAAGGGTATGGTTGATTTGCGTTAGAGGTCAGAGTTAGGGGTTATGGTTAGGGGTAAGAGGTAGGGTAGTGGATGGCAGATAACAGGGAAGATCCCTTAAATGTGACAATCCAAAGTGCCAGTGTTTTCAATATGACTGAACGGAAATCTCCATTTTTAAATACCATTAAATACCATTTCCGACTTATACATATATCAATGGCTGAAGAAAATTTACAATAATTCCATTAAAAATTGTTGTAGAAATTTGCACACTTATTATGGGATTTATTCATGCAAAAAACTGTTTCCATACACTACTGATCCTCCTCTATCAGATGCATTCATAATGCATGAAACTTCTATATACCTTTAAATTAACTGTATTGTGCACCAAGTTCTAATAGATATCTATATGGCGACTTGTTATATGCTCCGGTACATTATTCCCCAAACCTATATTATATAAATGGAGATGTGAACGGTCGACTAAATGGATCAACGATTGAGAAATGGGTTAGTGCCAAACCCCCAGGAGACCTGTAAAAGGAAGTGTGCGGTTTGGGTAAGCCATGCATGGAAGTGACTATCCCAACTGCTGAATCAGATCATACATCAACCGAATATAGAAATGGCAGCGACTAAAATAACCTGCCATCCTACAAAATAAAATAGTAATAAAAAAATATCTAATCCTAAGAGGCTTTTTCCTGGAACAAAAAAAACATTTTTTTCTCCTATCTTCTCGTATTGTAATATCTCCCCACAGGCTGCTCGTTCCTGGGTGTTTTTGGACATTTTTCACATTTTGTAGTATTTTTGAGGATCAGAAGATGTGTAAGAAGGACCCGAGGGGGCTTATAGGAAGAGAACAAGACATTTTGGAGGTTTGACGCCGCAAATGACAAAAGTCTGTGAAAAATGTCTATAAGGCGCAAATTTTAAATTCAATCAAATTGATAATATGAGCTTATATCGATCGGGAAGATGTAAAAGGTTCATCTGAAGAAATCCATCACGGAGGATCTAATGATCATTAAGTATTATAGGTGTATACAACTTATAGTGTGTCTCAATCTGGAGTATTTTTTATCTATCTGTCTGTCTGTCTGTCTGTCTGTCTATCTATCTATCTATCTATCTATCTATCTATCTATCTATCTATCTATCTATCTACCTGTATATCTGTCTGTCTGTCTGTCTATCTATCTATCTATCTATCTATCTATCTATCTATCTATCTATTTACCTGTATATCTGTCTGTCTGTCTATCTATCTATTTATCTGTATATCTACCTATCTATCTATCTATCTATCTATCTATCTATCTATCTATCTATCTATCTATCTATCTATCTATCTATCTATCTATTTATATATTTATCTATCTGTATATCTACCTATCTATCTATTTATATATTTATCTATCTGTATATCTATCTATCTATCTATCTATCTATTTATCTGTATATCTATCTATCTATCTATCTATCTATCTATCTATCTATCTATCTATCTATCTATCTATCTACCTGTATATCTGTCTATCTGTCTATCTATCTATCTATCTATCTATCTATCTATCTATCTATCTATCTATCTATCTATCTATCTATCTATCTATCTACCTGTATATCTGTCTATCTGTCTATCTATCTATTTATCTGTATATCTACCTATCTATCTATGTATCTATTTATATATTTATCTGTATATCTATCTATCTATCTATCTATCTATCTATCTATCTATCTATCTATCTATCTGTCTGTCTGTCTATCTACCTATCTACCTGTCTATCTGTCTATCTGTCTATCTATCTATTTATCTGTATATCTACCTATCTATCTATCTATCTATCTATCTATCTATTTATATATGTATCTGTATATCTATCTATCTATCTATCTATCTATCTATCTATCTATCTGTCTCTATCTACCTCTATATCTATCTATCTATCTATCTATCTATCTATCTATCTATCTATCTATCTATCTATCTATCTATCTATCTGTCTCTATCTACCTCTATATCTATCTATCTATCTATCTATCTATCTATCTATCTATCTATCTATCTATCTATCTGTCTCTATCTACCTCTATATCTATCTATCTATCTATCTATCTGTCTGTCTATTTGTCTATCTATCGATTTATCTATCTATCTATCTATCTATCTATCTATCTATCTATCTATCTATCTATCTATCTGTCTCTATCTACCTCTATATCTATCTATCTATCTATCTATCTATCTATCTATCTATCTATCTATCTATCTATCTATCTATCTCTATATCTATCTATCTATCTATCTGTCGATCTATCTGTCTGTCTATTTGTCTATCTATCGATTTATCTATCTATCTATCTATCTATCTATCTATCTATCTATCTATCTATCTGTCTGTCTGTCTGTCTATCTATCTACCTATCTACCTGTCTATCTATCTATCTATCTATCTATCTATCTATCTATCTATCTATCTATCTATCTATCTATCTACCTATCTACCTGTCTATCTATCTATCTATCTATTTATCTATCTATATATAAAACACTTTATTAAGACACAGACTCTATAGGACTGGATGTGCGGTGCAGTGTCCTATCCTATCAGGGTGCAATGTGTTGCTGAGACATGGTCCCTGGTAGACTAGGACACTACACCGCACATTATTATTATTATTATTATTATTATTATTATTACATCCAGCTCTATAGAGTTTGTGTCTGCATATGCTGCAGTGGGCAGACCCATACAGGGACTATTTGTAAGTGTAAAAACAGAGCTTATAAGCACTTCTTAATAAAATAAAGTACATAAAAGTAAATATATACATAAGTATAATATATTTCCAGAAATCCAGAAACCTGTGATTACTGATTGGCCCCTAAGACATTGCCTCCATTGTCTTGAGTGCAGTTGCCTGAGTCTGAGCATGCCTCGTCTTTTTTTTGTGCAGGTGATCAAACTAAAATCAATGGACCCAATACCGCAGGGGATTATCAATAAATAACGACAATGATCTCTCAAACGAAAAAAAATTACACGAATCTTGGTTTCTGGCTGACAGCTCAAAACCAAAAACTTCAATGTTAGTTTACTGTAGGAAAATGTAATTTTATTAATAAAAGTTCAATTGATAAAATACTTATTATTACCTTCAGCTTTAAATTGTACCAGATTTACAACGTCAGCTGTGTCATTTTAACCTATAGTCAAATCAAACAAAGCAAAATAATTCTAGATGTGTCAAAATACTGGAAATTCCCCATGATTCCCGGGAAAATCAGATTGTTTCTTCCTGAATCAACATCCTCCCGGATTGTATCTTGGTGGGTGAATCCCTTTATACATTTCCTGATGATATATCTCCTGTTGTGAAATTGCAGCCACAGCATATTGTGATTACTATAAAATATCTTCATTTTCTTGTATTATCAGAGGAAGAAGAAGGCAAAACTGGAGCGAGGAGGCGAACAGCTAAGAATGTGGTTAGGTCAGCATTATATATATATCACATACAGTCGGGTCCATAAATATTGGGACGTCGACACAATTCTAATCTTTTTGGCTCTATACACCACCACAAAGGATTTGAAATGAAACTAACAAGATGTGCTTTAACTGCAGACTTTCAGCTTTAATTTGAGGGTATTTACATCCAAATCAGGTGAACGGTGTAGGAATTACAACAGTTTGTATATGTGCCTCCCACTTTTTAAGGGACCAAAAGTAATGGGACAATTGGCTGCTCAGCTGTTCCATGGCCAGGTGTGTGTTATTCCCTCATTATCCCATTTACAAAGAGCTGATACAAGGTCCAGAGTTAATTTCAAGTGTGCTATTTGCATTTGTTGCTGTTAACTCTCAATATGAGATCCAAAGAGCTGTCACTATCAGTGAAGCAAGCCATCATTAGGCTGAAAAAACAAAACAAACCCATCAGAGAGATAGCAAAAACATTAGGTGTGGCCAAATCAACTGTTTGTAACATCCTTAAAAAGAAAGAATGCACCGGTGAGCTCAGCAACACCAAAAGACCCGGAAGACCACGGAAAACAACTGTGGCGGATGACCGAAGAATTATTTCCCTGGTGAAGAAAACACCCTTCACAACAGTTGGCCAGATCAAGAACACTCTCCAGGAGGTAGGTGTATGTGTGTCAAAGTCAACAATCAAGAGAAGACTTCACCAGAGTGAATACAGAGGGTTCACCACAAGATGTAAACCATTGGTGAGCCTCAAAAACATGAAGGCCAGATTAGAGTTTTCCAAACAACATCTAAAAAAGCCTTCACAGTTCTGGAACAACATCCTATGGACAGATGAGACCAAGCTCAACTTGTACCAGAGTGATGGGAAGAGAAGAGTATGGAGACGGAAAGGAACTGCTCATGATCCAAAGCATTCCACCTCATCAGTGAAGCATGGTGGTGGTAGTGTCATGGCGTGGGCATGTATGGCTGCCAATGGAACTGGTTCTCTATTATTTATTGATGATGTGACTGCTGACAAAAGCAGCAGGATGAATTCTGAAGTGTTTCAGGCAAATATTATCTGCTCATATTCAGCCAAATGCTTCAGGACTCATTGGACGGTGCTTCACAGTGCAGATGGACAATGACCCGAAGCTTACTGCAAAAGCAACCAAAGAGTTTTTTAAGGGAAATAAGTGGAATATTGTGTAATGGCCAAGTCAATCTCCTGACCTGAATCCGATTGAGCATGCATTTCACTTGCTGAAGACAAAACTGAAGGGAAAATGCCCCAAGAACAAGCAGGAACTGAAGACAGTTGCAATAGAGGTCTGGCAGAGCATCACCAGGGATGAAACCCAGCGTCTGGTGATGTCTATGCGTTCCAGACTTCAGGCTGTAATTGACTGCAAAAGATTTGCAACCAAGTATTAAAAAGTGAAAGTTTGATTTATGACTGTTAATCTGTCCCATTACTTTTGGTCCCTTAAAAAGTGGGAGGCACATACACAAACTGTTGTAATTCCTACACCGTTCACCTGATTTGGATGTAAATACCCTCAAATTAAAGCTGAAAGTCTGCAGTTAAAGCACATCTTGTTCATTTCATTTCAAATCCATTGTGGTGGTGTATAGAGCCAAAAAGATTAAAATGATGTCGATGCCCCAATATTTATGGACCTGACTGTATATAGTTGTCAGTGGCGCTCATCGGCTGCGAGTCTAACGTAACGAGGTGAGCAGTTGAGGCATTGAAACTCAGAGCTTTTAGGCGATGGGTGCCAAAGGGGCTTATTGCATGCGAGCATTGCAAAGTGAGGCTAGCAGTTGAGGTATTGAAAAACGCAGGACTTAGGCAGAATCGAGCACCAAAGGTGCTCCTGCGAGCCTCGCAAAGCGAGGCGAGCCATTGAAAAATGCTGCACTTAGGCAGTAATGCGAAGCGAGCAGTTCAGGCAATGAAGTACGCAGGACTTAGCCTCCAAGCAGTTAGGAAGCATGGAACTTAGAAAAAAATAAATTACGAGGTCGGAAATATACGAAGTTAACGGCAGAACCGCGCAAATCGAAAGAAACACACACAAAAATTAAAGAAACTCACACACAGCATGGGAGGACAGCCAGGACGTCTGGGAGTGAGGTTTCACGCAACTTTAAGTAAAAATTTGCCCAGTTTCGGCACTTGGAAATCGGCTAAGCAAAAAAATGAAAACGAGGCTACACGACCACGATCCGCGCAGAACCTCGCCAGGCACAACGTTGCAAAGCACAAAACTTGAAGGACACGAAGGGAGAGAGCCTTCTCTCACTCTCTCTCTCTCCTTCTCTCTCTCTCCCTCTCTCTCTTTCCTTCTCCCTTTCTCCTCTCCTTCTCTCTCTCTCCCTCTCTCTCTTTTCACTCTCTCTCTCCCTCTCTCCTCTCTCTCTCTCATTCTCCCTCTCTCCTTCTCTCTCTCTCTCCCACTCTTTTCACTCTCTCTCTCCTTCTCACACTCTCTCTACCTCCCTCTCCTTCTTTCTCTCTCCTTCCATCTCCTTTCCCCTTCCCTCCTTCTCTCTCCTTCACTCTCCCCTCTCCTTCCTCCTCTCTCCATCCCTCCTCTCTCCATCCCTCCTCTCTCCCTCCCTCCTCTCTCCCTCCCTCCTCTATCCCTTCGTCACCCATTGCGAGGCTTGCAATGCTCATGCACAACTCACAATTTGTAGTAAAATTTGAACATCTAAAATAAATTAAAAAAGGCTTATTTCCTGCTCAGAAGCCCAAGTTATTACACTGCATTCTGGGAACCTTGGCAGCGACACGTGAATGTCCCCACAAAGGCTTTTTAATCCAATACCATTTAAAACATGGCTCCTTTTAGACATATTCCTGCTGTATAACACAGGATAGATTCTGCACTTTTTTTCTCAATCGTACAGTCATGTCCGACTCTCCTTGACGTTACGGACAGCAGCACGCCAGGAACATTTGTAGTTTTTGGTAGTACTTATCCATAAGGTTATCTTTGCAAAGATACTGGAGTGTGATTCCAGTTCCACACACATAAATATATATATATATATATATATATATATATATATATATATATATATATATATATACACATACACACACATATATATATATATGTATATATATATATATATATATATATATATATGTGTATGTATATATGTATATATATATATATATACATATATATATATATGAGTGTATGTATATATGTATATATATATATATATATATATATATATATGTGTGTGTGTGTGTGTATGTATATATGTATATATATATATATATATATATATATATATTCATTTATATATATTCATTGTACAGTGGCCCTTTGAGAGACATTACATTTAACTGATAAAATAAAAACCTTCCAATATTATAACACCAACACTGTTAAATTAAACAGGATTATAAACCAGAATAACCTTGGTTCTGCCTTTTATTCCTATATAACAAAATCATTAAAAATCAGCTCCCTGTTTCACTAGACAAGCAGGTCGTAATACTCTAAATTGCATAAAAATTACAATTAAAGGGAGGACCACATACTAATAAAATTAAGTGAATATTCTGTTTTACTGGAAAGTAAGCATGGGGTAAGCTGAATGTATAATAAAATTGTAATGGCTTTGCCTATTAGGTTAGAATTTAAAATAGCAGAAAAAAAAAAATGTCTGTTCCGTAGTCTAGCGGAAGAATACATTTGTAATTATCAATTATTTTAAGGTGGGCATAGGTCAAACAACCAGAAATATATTTAATGGATAGTACTAAATCTCATCCATTGTAACTGATAACAAAATGTTCTGTAACAGCCGTGGGATTTTTATGAGCTACACAAAATCAATTTAGTATAACACACAAGAGTAATTTCATTTTATCATTTCTAGAAGAGAGAACCTTGGCAGCGAATAACTCGCGAGCGGACCAATATTTTTGCAAGTATAAAATGTGAAATGAGACAAAAAAGTGTGAGAACGTGGCTTGTAAATATATTTTTCATTGTAATAGGTGACTGCCAGAATGTCACCTTGAGTTTTATCAATGTTGGCCAAGGAAAAATGGAGGAGTGCGCCGCATTAAAAATAAATAGCGTCTTACGTCCAACGGCGCCGGCTGGAGGATGGTAACAGAAAAGTGCAGTCGCTGCGAATGTATGTGCCATCTTTATATGTACAGTACACGTGCTGGTCATACCATATATTACTGCAGAGTGCATATATATGTTTAGACTTTCAGTCGAGTCTGACTCTCTGTGACCCCATGGACCACAGCATGCCAGGATCCTCTTGAGTCTGGTTGTGCCAATCCGTAAGGTTTTCATGGCAAAGTTACTGGAGTGGGTTGCCATTTTCTTCATATACATATATACAGTAATACCCCGCACAACGCTACCCCGTGCAGCGCTGATTCGCTAGGCACTGTTTCCGGGGCCAGCCCCCGAACAGCGATAAATCTTGCGATATCATGCTACGGGCATTTAAATCTCCATTTAGAGCGCTTTTTTAGCCATAGCGCTGTTAATGCCCAGTTTAGAGCGGTTTTCGTATATATATTATATATATATATGAAAATATATTATTTTCAACAATTCAAAGGAGGGCTACAAAAATGGTGTATTTATATATATATATATATATATATATATATATATATAAAACACCTACTGAATCGCTACCTTGTCATGGTGAAGGGGCTTGTGTACTTCAATGAAGCTGTGAGCTATACTATGTAGGGTCACCCAAGATGGGCAGGTCATAACAGAGAGGTCAGACAAATTGCATTCCACTGGAGCTGGCATTCCACTCCAGTATATTTGTCAAGAATACCATATGTATAAGCATGATCAGAGACATAAGAATGTACCTGGGGTTCTAAGGACATAGAGAGACGGGCATGTGGGTAGGATTCCTAGTTTGTGTAAATTTCATCCGGAAGCCATGTTTGAAGTGATGATGGATTACTAGAGCTAGGCATCTGTGGGCACATTTGCATGTCCCTGCCCAGGTTCCCAGAATGCAGCGTAATAACTGTATTTCTCGGAATTCTGCCGGGGAAACAGTTTTTTTTACTTGTTTTAGACGATCAAATGTGAACACAAATGTATTATTTATTTACTATATATATATATATATATATATATATATATATATATATATATATATATATATATAAACTCTATGAATTCCATCATTTTGATTCTGTTTAGTTACCCAACACCAATTTATAAGACTAAGTCTAAAAACACAGGAATTGCAGTCTCAATGTGTAAAAATTAAAGTGTTATCCCCCTCCAGTTTCCATCTCAGCTTCATGTAATATTCATGCAATCAGCCAGCACCAGGAGCCCATTACTCTCCATACAAAGCATAAACCACTTTACAAAACACAAAATAGTTTTCTTTTGTTCCCTTAAACATAATATAGTTCCACCTCTAAATGAGTGTTTTTCTCATAGGCATCCTGATGAAAACATTTAAAACATGAATAGTAGTCATTAAGAGTATGAATAACCTCCCTATTGTGCTGGTGTCGGGCTTTGTTATAATGTATCTATATTAGATGGGTTTGTTGCAAGAAATAACTTTTATATTAATGATTGTAGCAATTTAGAGGGTTATGAGACATGGTATGAGTGTGTCATAAAGGTTTTATATAAAATAAGGACTGCAATTTGTCTGACCTCTCTGCTATGACCCACAGCTTCATTGAAGTAGACAAATGGAATTGTGGAATGCAGCATGCCAGACACGTCTATTGTTATGTCTCTGGTCATTATTATCCGTATGGTTTTCTTGGCAAAGATACTGGACTGGGTTACCAGTTCCTTCTCTAGTGGACTGCAATTTGTCTGACCTCTCTGCTATGTCCTGCCCATCTTGGGTGACCCTACATGGTTAAGCTTACCCTTCACCACGACAAGGTAGTGATCCAGAAGGGGGTATATATGTGTTTGTGTGTATATATATATATATATATATATATATATATATATATATATATATATTTGCATGTCCCAGCTTAGCTTCCCAGAATGCAGTGTAATAACTGTTTTTCTCGGAATTCTGAGATGGAAGCAGGTTTTCTAACTTGTTTTAGACATTCAAATGTGAACACAGATGTACTATTTATTTACTATATATATATATATATATACATATACATTTATATATTTTATATATATATATATATATATATATATATATATATATATGCACACACACATATATCCCCTTCTGGATCACTACCTTGTCGTGGTGAAGGGGCTTGTGTACTTCAATGAAGCTGTGAGCTTAACCATGTAGGGTCACCCAAGATGGGCAGGACATAGCAGAGAGGTCGGACAAATTGCAGTCCACTAGAGAAGGAACTGGTAACCCAGTCCAGTATCTTTGCCAAGAAAACCATACGGATAATAATGACCAAAAACATAACAATAGATGTGTCTGGCATGCTGCATTCCACAAGGTCACAGAGAGTCAGACACGACTGAATAACTTAATAGATTATATATATATATATATATATATATATATATATATATATATATATATACACACATTATTCAGTGGTGCTTTAAAGTGAATATATATGCTCTATACCACTATATAATGCAGGTTGATGTAAGCAGAGTACTTTGTAGCATGTTATAGCACAATAGTAGTATATTTACGCCCGCTGGTCTCTTTCTCCAGCTCCATAGTAACAAT
This sequence comes from Discoglossus pictus, assembly GCA_027410445.1. Taxonomy (NCBI): domain Eukaryota; kingdom Metazoa; phylum Chordata; class Amphibia; order Anura; family Alytidae; genus Discoglossus; species Discoglossus pictus. The sequence goes on from CM050172.1 coordinate 83,307,906, forward strand.
AATCATTCATTAGAGCAGAAGACAAGACGTCCTCAGAGTTGTTCTCGCAAGTAGTCTATGTGACTTATAGTATATATTAATTTGGAGAGAAGAGGTGTAAATACTAGAGGCTTAATAACTATATATTTTTTTTCTGGGAGACAGCAAAGCTGCTAATAAACAGCAGCTTTAAACAAGTAATATATAAAATATATACCAGGCGTGTGTTTCTGCCATGAGGCCCAGGCCTAGGGCGGCACATATTCAGGCTGCCTGATGATGCTGATGATTAACTCCATTTAAAAACAAATATTATTTAACAAATGCTAAACAATGAAATATTGGGGTGATACTGACATATATACCAATACAGGAATGAAGAGCCTCTCTAACACTCTGCCGTTTAGTGAATCTAGCCCAAGGTTTTGAATCAAGTACTGTTTCTTTAAAAAGACAACATCTAGATTTGATTTAATTTCCCACAAAAAAAGACTTGGAAAATGTAAGCTTGTTTTTTTTATGTCTCACAAAAGAACAGTAATATTTTCCGATTCCCCTGGGAAGGCAGATGTAGTGTGTGAGACAGAGCTACAGAGTCTTATTGTGTAAGGAAATCAGTCTTTGTATTCACCTGGTCAGAAAAATATATATTATAACAGCAAGAATATATCCCCGGAATTACACATAGGTGGGTAAATGGTTGTAATTAATATTAATCACTAATGTGGTTGTCGTACTGCGAGTTTGTGTGTAGAGCTTGCAAAAATATGAGTGGCACATGCGCGCTGCGCCTTGCGAGCCTCACATTGCAAGGTGAAGGGGGAGAAGGAGGGAGAGAGGAGAGGGAGGGAGAGAGAAGGAGAGGAAGGAGAGGGAGGGGGAGAGAAGGATGGAGGGAGAGAGAGAGAAGGAGGGGGGATAGGGAGAGACAGAGAAGGAAGAGGGAGGGAGAGAGGAGAGGGAGGGAGGGAGAGAGATTGAGGGAAGGAGAGGGAGGGAGTGAGAGAGAGAGAAGGAGGAAAGGAAAGAAAAGGAAGAAGGTGGAGAGAAAGCGAGGAGAGGGAGAGGGGAAGAGAGAGAGAAAAAGAGGGAGAGAGAGAAGGGGAGACAAAGAGAAGGAGGGAGAGAGAGGGGGAAGAGAGAGAAGGAGAGGGAGAGCGAGGGGGAGAAAGAGAAGGAGAGGGAGAGAGGGGGGGAGACAGAGAGAAGGAGAGGGAGTGGGGGTGAGAGAGAGAAGAAGAGGGAGAGAGAGAGGGAGAAAGCTAGAGATGGAAAGTGAGAGAGAGAAGGAGGGAGAGAGAGAATTGCAAGTTGCACATTCACACTGCGCATTGCGAGGCTCGCATTGCGAGGTGAAGGGAGAGGGAGGGAGATTGAGAGAAGGAGAGAGAAGGAAGGCGGGGAGAGAGAGTGAGAAGGGGAGGGTGGATGAGAGAGAGGGAGAGAGAGAGAATGAGAGAGTGAGCATAGAGAGAGGTAGAGATAGAAGGGAGGAAGAGAGAGAATGAGAGAGAGAGTAAGCATAGAGAGAGGGAGAGAGCACAGAGAGTGAGAGGGCACACAGAGAGAGAGGGCACAGAGAGAGAGAGTGAGCACAGAGAGAGAGAGATGGTGCAGAGAGAGAGAGAGAGGATACACAGAGAGAGATAGAGGGTGCAGAGAGAGAAGGAGGGTAGGACAGAGAAGGTAGGAGGGGGAGAGAAAGTGAGAGAAAGGGGAGGGAGGGAAAGAGAGAGGGAGAGAGAGAAGGAGGGAGGGAGAGAGAGTGAGCACAGAGAGAGGGAGAGGGCACCAGAGAGAGAGAGGGGGGGGCAGAGAAGGATGGTGCACAAACAGGCAAAATACACAATTTTTAAGACAATACTATGCCATCATTTTTGACGGGCAAGTGACTAGTAATAAATAATAATAACAGTAGGTAAGTATGACTATAAAAAGTATTCTATATTTTTCCGAGGTCGGAATGTGCTTAGCCTAATTTTCATTCCGTTTTCAGATTTTTTTACGTTTTCATCCGACATTTTTTTCTTACTTATCAGATTTTTGAGTGACGAAACACGGCAAATTTGGCTTAAATTCGCTTGCAACCTCACTCCCAGGGGTCTTGGCTCTCCCCCTATGCTGCGTGTGAGTGTGGTTTAATTAATTTTTGTTATTGTTGTTGTTTTTCGTGTTTTTTGATTTCCGCGGTTCGGCCGTTACATTCATATTTTAAGTCCAGTGTTCCTCAACTGCTTGCAGCCTAATTCCCGCGTGCTTCAATGCCTAAGTCCTCCGAGCTCGGAAGGCTTCTATGCCTCAGCAGCTCGCCTCTCTTTGCGAGGCTCGCAAGCGTGACGACAAATCGCAGTTTGACAGCAAATCACTGCCATTATCATATGGAACGTGTTTTTTAAAATTTAAAATGTTATTTATTTTTGTTTTTAATCACTAACGTTTCTACATAAGTTGGACCTCCATAAGTATATAGACATCTTAGATTTTGCATAAGCTTACTTGTGGATATCTGTTAAGACAACTCACAAACAGGGTGATCCATAAGGCCAAGGGCCTGGTTCTTGTTGCTATTTTCGATCTTTAGTTGTACATATATTTGTATTATTTTAACTACATCACATCTTTGCTTTTATTAATCTATATGTATTGTGATTTTTCTTTACTCTACTGCTCCTGATGGAAGGCTTTCCCATATATCTACTACTCTTTCCCAGCACTCTCCTTGCTCTATTATTTTCACTTATAATAAATCATCTTCTCTTCTGTACTATACTGAATCCCTTAATATATTTATGAGCATTAGTTTTGATTTCAGGCATTTAATATGTCATCCCGAGGTCAAGGAACCGAGCCATAAACATTAGATTCTCTATGACAGCCAAGCTTGGAATTTATTCCCATATCATATTCTATCAGCGTGATTCAGCAAGAGCTCCTCGGGTACAGCCGAAGCTGGAGAGACACCCGGACCAAGCCAAAAAAGTCCCGCTATGGAGGATCCTCCCTTGTCTAACTAAAGAATAACGAGTTTGCTAATGATCTCACCCGTATAGTGTTTCCTACAAGGCCCTGACATTTTTTTATTTGCCACAAAGGTCTCAGTGTATATATTTTTTTTACATACACAGCAAAAATGCCAATTATTGCAGAAATATAACGTATACACATAAAAGAAAATAATTACAATTGATTGTTATTCAAAATATTCACTGGAAATGTTAGATAACCGAGCTTGGAAGTTAGATATTTAATGCAGTTATTGAAAAATATGATGACTTATCTATCAAGGGGGACGTAATAAGTCAGAAGAGCATGCCCAATATTAACTTTTTACATTTATGCATTTTTTGGGTTTAGCCAGACAGATTTTCAATCTGATAATATGTAATTCTTACAATTGTTGTTGCTGTTCAGTCGTGTCCAACTCTCTGTGACCCTATGGACCGCAGCACGCCAGGCACATCCTGTGTCTTTTTGTGCTAATGCATAAGGTTTTCATTGCAAAGATACTGGAGTGTGTTGCCAGTTCCTTCTCCAGTTTACTGCTATGACCTGCCATCTTGGGTGACCCTACATGGTATAGCTCACAGCTTCATTGAAGTACACAAGCCCCTTTTACCAAGACAAGGTAGGGATCCAGAAGGGCTTTACAACTTATATACCTATTTTGTGTCTATTGATATCTTTCTTTTAGATTTAGTACTGTATATATATCTCAATATAATGTTGTGTGACATTTCATACAGTAAAATTTGAATTTAATATGTTTTTGGTAAAATTATAACAAAAAGTCTTAGTTTTAGTCAAGATATAATGGGGAGATAATATTTTCTTGTGTTGTAAGATTCTGTTGTTTTTGATGTATCCAGCTTAATCCTGGGACAGAAAAATGGAGATAATCACAGGTACTGAAAGAGTTAATATGCCTTTAAAGGGACAATGACACCACAATTTACAAATAAAACTGATAAACATTTTTTTTGTAATTTTATAAGTGCTTGAAAGGGTTTGTTATGTCTCTACAACCAAACAATGATTGAGTTAATCAGTAATTAGGGCAAAGTCCTACATAGCCGTGCTAACAAGCAAATGTGTGTGTGTCACGTGTGGAACTACTGCCGGTGCAGATGGTGCAATGCACCGGGCCCTTCTCTGTTGGGCCCCAGTGCAGTCTATTTTTTTTTTTAGATCCTTTTTTTTTCTTTCTGTTGTGCAGGGGCCCTTCATATATTCCTAGCTTTGCTCAAATTGGTTTGATACAGCATGCATATGCTTAAGGGAAGCTATGTTTGATATGGCTATGGATTGAAAGAACAAAGCCTTTGTGGGCACATTTGCATGTCCCTGCCCAGGTTCCCAGAATGCAGTGTAATAAATGTATTTCTCATAATTCTGGGCATGAAACAAGTTTTTGAACTTGTTTTAGACATTCAAATGTGAGCACAAATGTACTATATATATATATATATATATATATATATATATATATATATATTTGGGGCCTCATTCACTTGTAATTTGGCCAATTGAATAGGGCTCTATATAAGCACATAGCATATTTTTTTACAGAAGTGTTTAGTTAGTGAAGATCTTGCTTTTGGATAGAAGTTCACCAACTAAAAACTTCTGTAAAAAAATTATGCTATGTGCTTATATAGAGTCCTATTCAATTGGCCAAATCACAATTAAATGAGGCCCCTAGTAAATAAATAAAATGTGCTCTTAATTAAACAAAAAAACTGCACATATTATGCTTCTATCTGGGCAATGAAAATATGGCGGCTATAACTTCCAGTGCTTTAAAAGGTACTAATGGAAAGTTAATTTGTTTGCATGATCTTCTGAGACAGCAGAAGAAAGGTAAGTAAAGAATATTGGACCAACAGTAAAAAAAAAGTAATTGTATATAAAAGAAGAATATTTACAATTTTAGAGGGGGGTTTGTGCACTTTTTGCTGATTATCAAATTTTGTTATTCAAAAGACTCTCAGCCTTATTAAATTGCAATTCGGCCAATTGAATAGGGCTCTATATAAGCACAGAGGATATTTTTTTTACAGGAGTTTTTAGTTAGTGAACTTCTATCCAAACACAAGGTCTTCACTAACTAAAAACTTCTGTAAAAGAGCCTGGTTCAATTGGCCGAATCGCAATTTAATAAGGCTGTATATATATATATATATATATATATATATATATATATATATATATATATATATATAAATACATAAATAAATAATAATAAATTATATATATAAAATAAATATATATATATTTTTTTATTATTATTATTTTTACACCCGGGAGAGAAATGGCAATGGTAAAACAGATATAGCTTTCTCTGTCTAAGGAGACACATATAAGGTCCCAGGTTTGGTATCATTGTAAATACAAAAGATTGTATACTTATGAATCAGCCTCACTGGTAAGCCTCCCTACCTCTGCATGTTATCTACAGATAAGCCTTTTCAATCCTTGAGCCTGGTATTGCTATTACATTCTCATAGTCATTTAACCAAACAAAACCAGTACATTTCTTTTTTTCCCCCCTTCTTTAGTACAGAGGAACCTAAATTTATAATTTTGTTTAATAGTAATACAAAGTGGTTATGGATTGCCTTGTATATATCTTGCTGCAGGGGATTCTGGGAGCTCTGCTATTGCTTCCTTAACACATTATTTATTAATTGAAGAATTAAAATGATCAACAATCGATCAATGTTACTTCCATCCTTATATATATATATATATATATATATATATATATATATATATATATATATATAAGAATAAAGTGTAGAGGAACAATTTAATAAGATTTAGTAAGTACAATGGTGTCAGGGTGAGCTCAGGTGGAAACTCCCCAGGTATTATATGTCATGGAGCACATTAATCTACGATATATGATCCTATATACATATTTAAAATAACAAATGACTATATGGCATGAATCACTTAAACAATCACAAGTAACCTACAATAATAACAATGTAACATGTTCATAAAATACCGAACATTCCATAGCCTTTTCGCTACTAGTCATCATTAGCTCCTATTTCCCATCACTCACAGCAAGATGAATTACAATCTATTAAATATAATATTAGCTTATTTTATTCTTAAAGCGACACTCACTCATATGTACATATTTACAGTATGCTTATTTGAAGAATTAAAATAGAAAATAGTGAGTACAATAAAAACATATATAATTGTCTGAGAATTAAATCATAATTGTCTTACAATAGATAATTAGAGAGGGAAAAAGTAAAATAAGAAATTAGAAAAACATAAATCCAAATCCAATTGGTAAAAGAATTATATATATGATATATATAAATGCGTTTCACCGCTGTAGTCTGCGGCTTCCTCAGTGATGTATACCTCAGTTTGGTCAAGAACCAAGTATTTAAACACTTTAAATGAAGGCACCATATTTCCTACAGAGGTATGTTTTATTATTATAATTTATTTATTAAGTGCCAACAGATTCCATAGTGTAGTTTTTCAAAACACCCTTTTATATATATGTGTGCGGCCCTTTAACAATAATCGGAGTCTTTCAAAATGATTCCATGCAGGAGAGGTATCAAGAACTGACTTGATTACATTTTAAGACACAAAGAAATCAATTAATAACGTTAATCTGACAGTTGACTTAATATACAAAAATAAATACGGTATCACAATGCTATGGACTGGAAGTAATTTAGTAATGAAGATAGAGTAGTAAATTATTATAAGAGGTATCTAAGCTATAATTATACACGTACAACATACCACTCGTGTTTACTAAGTGCCTTAGTTTCTCTGCCTTGTTCCAGTAAATTGTCAGGATTTCATCAATATATACAGATATTTCAAAGGCATAGAGGTTGGAACAAGAGGTCGTGCACAGAGGTGAGAACAATTTAAACAATATTAATTTACTTATAAAAAGTTGTTCAATGTCCAGGACAGAGAGCGTGTCCCAAAAAGCAGCATTTTATCTGAACTTTATACTGTCATTCATTGATTTTTCCAAATGCAATTTAAGAATTACTATATCTCTACATTGCACCAGCTGTTTTTCTCTACAGTAAATCATTGCAGAGATGTTCAGCATTGTTTGTGCAGCTTTTTATGTTAATGTGAAGCTGAATATGCTAATATGTGGGACACAGTGCTTGATAAGGCACAGACAGACTAAGGGGCTCATTCAATTGTGATTTGGCCAATTAAATAGGGCTCTATATAGGCACAGAGCATATTTTTCTACAGAAGTTTTTAGTTAGTGAACTTCTATCCAAAGGCAAGGTCTTCACTAACTAAAAACTTCTGTAAAAAATATGCTATGTGCTTATATAGAGCCCTATTCAATTGGCCAAATCACAATTGAATGAGGCCCTATGATCCTAATTAGCATATCAAAGCTGTTAGTTTGTATTTAAAAGCTGCTCATTTGCATAAAAACCCTGGTGGTCCAGTAGTTAGGATTTGGTGCTTTCACTGCTGCGATCTGGATTCAGTCCCAGTCAGGGAACCAAGAGGTCACACCATCCTGAAGCCAAGTAGGGTTGGGCCAGGTCAGTACTTGGATAGGAGACCACCTAGATTTACTAGAAGCTGTATGCTGTGGCCCACTGGAGAAGGAACTGGCAACCCACTCTGGTATCTCTGCCATGAATATCAAGTGGATCAGAAGTCGGACACGACTGAACGATGCAAACAACAGCAGCACTAATTATATCAGGAATGGGGCACTTTACAAACAAATGGCTAATAAAATATATTTTCAAGCTCTTTATGAATAATAAACATTGGCTTGATTTTGGGGTAACAAAGCCTTTTTAATACCTTTGTTGGATCCTGGAGGCATCCATGATACAGGAGTGACATAGAATTTAGGAGGGGTGTTTACTGCTCTGCAGGAGCAGGGATTGCAGTTCTTCTGGTGACTTCCTGCTTCTGATCTTGTAAAGGGGAAGGGGGTAGGTGTCAGATACTACAAGCTGAGAAAACAACCCCCCAATGTTAATTCTATTTGTATAAATAATGTGACAGTGTAAATAAGCGCACGTGCAGGCGCGCTCAATGCACTCAGCAGTCAGCGTTATTAATCACTTGTTTGCACGCTGTCTGATCCGGTTATCACAAAAGCTGTGTTTATGCAGCACTTCTGAAATAAGAAAGAACGCGGCTTCTGCAAATCTCTCCAAGTATGCGCGGCCCGCGCCAAAAATATCACAGGTTAGAAGAGCTCTGCTTTATCAACAGGGCGTTCCTGTTAAATCGTTCATCCAAAAACACCAAATAACATCAACTGAATTCTTTCTGGAAAGTAAATTTTCCTCAAATTTCTTCCAGGCTTGCCAATTTCTAGCCTCCTGTTCTCCGGACTCTTTCATTGTTGCAATAAAGGAACAAAAACAATAAAACTGTGCAAACTTTAAAAAAAATTTATTATTATTTTTATTATGCCCATTTAATGATGGGCATCATAAAACTTATATACATTCAGGGTTGTATCTACCTTTTTGGAGCCCCTAGGCAGTGAAGTAGAGGAGCCCCTGCAAGTGAGTACGCAAGGTATGCACCGACTGTTGCCTTTTCTGTGCGTGTAAGTTCCTTTTCCTGTTGTGGCTCTCTTGTTCTAGGTGGTTACCCCCTAGTAGCCAGTCTATGAACTGTAGTAATTTTTTTTTAAGCCAGGGACTATTCTTACAGGGAAGTGCCCCTGGACGGCTGCCTAGTTCGCCTAATGGGTAATCCGGCCATGTATACATTCATGGGCCGATCTAGCGCCAGTGCAATGCACCGGGGCCCTTCTCTGAAGGGGCTCAAGTGCTTTCAAACAGTCATACCCCTGCCCCTCCTGGGCACACCAGCTTCATTAGCTTGCAATGTATGACCTGGTAGTTTATCCCCAAAAGCTCAATAATCCTGTGGTGCAGCTTGACTCCTGGTGGGTTGTTTATGTTGTTCAGTCGCGCCCAACTCTCCATGATCTCATGGACCGTAACACACCATGCTGGTATTCATGCAGAGATACTGGAGTGGGTTGCCAGGTCCTTCTCCCGCGAGGTGGACTCCCATCCAAGTATTGACCAGGCTCAAGCCTATATGGCTTCAGGGTGGTGTGACCTATTGGTTCCCTGATTGGTATCAAAATCAGCTTGCACCAGGGAAACAAAGAAATGTTAAAAAAAAAAAAAGTTTTAGGGGCACTTCAGAAATGTCCCCCCGAGAGCAGGGCCCCTGTGCATTGCATAGATCTGCCCCAGCTTCCTGTCCTGCGATTAGAGTTGAACTATCCCCCCCCCCAAAAAAAATTCTGGTTCCTACGCCAATGGTGTATATTAATTCCGAGAATGACACTATATTGCAATCCATGTACGTTTTTTAAAGTATATAATGATGACATTTTCTAAGTACACTCAATATCTCCCTCAACATTGTGCAACAGTTAATTCCTGGACGCGAGGCAGTTGTACTTTATAAACATATCCTCTCTCTTGAAGTTTATCTCAATTTACTACGAGTAGAGTTTCCTGCACGTCTGGCATTATAAAGACAAACAATTCAGCTAAATTCTGATCATATGAACGCAATCTGGCAGCATATCCAAAAATGCAAACAAGAATTATATCCTGTAAGAATTGAGCATTAATGGGGTTTTTTAATATCTTTTTTTTTTTTCATAAGAGAATTTGGCAGAGTTCGTACAATCGTTATTAGTTTTTCCATATGGTAAAACGTTCTCAAATTCAAAAATAGAGTCATTTCATTGCTATAGTGCAACACATACAAATGAAAACTGTATCTGGCAGTGGGCAAAAATGCATAATATTAAAATTATTTTTCAAGATGTTGTTGCAAATAAAGGCATATTTTAGTTTCATGGATTATGAGCGCATCTGACAAAGGAGAATTAGTAGTGTATGAAAATGTTTTTTGCAAGGAAAAATACCAAAATAAACATTATTATAATTGCCACAAATTTTGCTAAATATGTTGAATTTGCAAGCCGGTTAAAATTAGCATACAATTCATAATTCGTTTTGGCCAATCACAGGCAGCTAATACAGTGTATCAATCAGTGACGTGCAAAAAGAAATCATGGGATGTGTAGTCCCCTGAACAAGGAAACAGGAGGAGCCAGGTTAGTAATGGATTAAAATACGTACCCAAATGCAATGTTTCTATTGGTAGGTACACTGTGCCTATGTCAGCAGCTCTGGGGGTGTGGAAAACAGGTTTTAATTTTAAATAAAATAAACCTGTATGTGTATATAATGGCTCAATGTAATGTGTTAGGTTAGAAAAAAAGAAAATCAGGGAAACTTAGATATACCTTTAGTGGTAGATGCTGTTTCCACATCAGTACAAAACAAATAAACAAAATAAACCAGATGTTATTTATCTCAGTACTGGCAAATATTAGCCCTCCCCATATTTCTGCATCAGTAACTTGAATATAGGATAACACGGAGTGTAATTTATCAGACGACGTCAAGAAAACAGGAAAACATCTACATCTACTTATATAAAATGTAAGGTTTGCTTTTTAAATTGTATCATTATTAAATAAGTAATTAATGGTTCTAATGGTTTCTTAATGGACCAAGGAGGATTTTCATCTCTGTGTATCTTTATAGCTTCTAACAGAATAATTGAAATGTCTGTAGTGGCTTTACTATTATATTATTCTTTTATACATTGAGGAAGAGCTTAGTGCTGGTTCAGCAGGTGCAAAGCACTGTGGCCCACTACTAGTAGGACTAGCCTGGAATAAATGGGGAATCTTAATTTATTAGGATCAGATGATTATTTTTATAGCAAGGTGATCTGATCACCCTACATATACTTTTAAGCCTTTTTATTGACCACCAGCAGCACCTACCTTGTACAGAGGGGGACGCAAACTAATTTGCATAGGGCCCCTCCAATCACTAGGTCTAACAGGGTTAATTCAAAATATGACCTCAAATTTGAGAGAGCTTTTCACGGCTATAATTTTATAAAGTGGTATTTAAAAACATAATGTGAAAGAAAATTATTTGGTTAATTTAAAGGACCCTACCCTCATTTCTTTTCATTGTGGCCTCTTAAATAACTAAAAGTTATAATTGGGACACTTGCATGCAAAAGTGGGAGTGATAAAGGAAAAAAATGTCAGGGACTTAACAGAAGAAGATCAGAAAAAGAAGAGATGGCAGGAATACACTGAAGATCTATATAGGAGGGGTCTTAAGAGCAGTGATGTCCTCAATAGTGTGTCTGAGGAGCTGGTGCAAGACATCTTGGAGAGTGAATTGAGATGGGCCCTAGGATGTCTTGATAATGATGAGGCTGCAGGAGTTGATGGAATCTTAATTAAACTATTCGAAATCTAATCATAGGATTGGTTTGTAGGACCACAAGAGTTAAAGATCTGAAAAATGCTTGAAGGACTTTACCTCACTACGACCACCTTGGCCATTTCTGGATGGTGATCTTACAAAGTTCTCACTGAACTTATATTATGGGTGTAATTATATTAAACATGTCACTATTTAATATATAGTGCGCGGGTCCTAAAAGTGACTGAACTTTAGGACCACAAAATGGCTCCCATGGAATCTTCCCAAAGAGAACCTTTCCTGACACAAAATGGAGGTCTAGGTCACAAAGAGAACCTTTCCTGACACAAAATGAGGGTCTAGGTCACATAGAGAACTTTTAAGAACACAAAATAGAGGTCTAGGTTACATAGAGAACTTTTATGGACACAAAATGGAGGTCTAGGACACAGAAAGAACTTTTGTGGACACAAAATGGAGGTCTAAGTCACAAAGAGAACCTTTCCTGACACAAAATGAAGGTCTAGGTCACAGAGGAACTTTTATGGACACAAAATGGAGGTCTAGCTTTCCACAGGTTCATTGCTCTATAGAATCACTATATTCACTGAAACATTTTTATTTATATTTTGCTCTGTTGTTGCCGTGGAAACCAGCAACAGACTTAATTAATCATGAACTAATTAAAGATGGCTACGATACCGTCTGCTCTGTATGGATCTCACCTCTGGGCCTGTGATAAATGACTTTGAGTTTGTAAACAGGAAGATGGCATTTTGTACCAAATATTATAAATGTTATTCTATTTCCCTCAGAGAGTACAGATGTTGAATAAGTAGCAAGAGACACCGGAATAAAGTGATTTGTGCAGAGACGGGGAAAAAAAAGGATTTATAAATAATGTACCGGCTTTCTGAGTAGGTTTAGCGGAACGGTAATTTACATATTGCTGCAGCCAAATGTTCACCTCAAATGGCTCCTAATAGGCTCTGCGCGAAAAAAAAAACGTATTTTTTATTGCAAGACCCAACTGGTTCTCTATTTAAACAACCTCTAAAAAAACAAAACAGTCTTAAGTGTTTTGACTTGATATTCCTTACCTCCTTGGCCTTTCTTAATCTACTCAATTAATATCATTTTATATAAAGCTACTAAAAAAGCCTCACAGAAAAGAATAAAATAAAATAACAAGCTCTACTGTCTTCTGGGATATGGTTTAATAGAGAATATAGATTATAGATCGCTCATTTTAATGCAATAAATTGCTTTTAGATGAATGACAGATATTAACAAATTGTTGTTGCGTCGTTCAGTCATGTCCGACTCTCTGTGACCTCATGGACCACAACATGGAATATCTTTATGTCCATTATCATGCTGATCCACTTGGTATTCATGGCAGAGATACTGGAGTGGGTTGCCAGTTCCTTCTCCAGTGGGCCACAGCATCCAGCTTAGATGGTCTCCCATCCAAGTACTGACCAGGCACAACCCTGCTTGCATTGTGTGACCTCTTGGTTCCCTGACTGGACTCGAACCCAGGTTGGTGAAAGCACAGAATACTAACAACTGGACCACCAGGGAACCCAACAAGTTATTAGAAACAACTAAAATGGTGCATGGTCTACAACACAAAACGTAGAAGGAAAGAAATCATGACCTTAATATTTAGCTTAGAGAAACCTTCAAATATATCAAAGGATATAATAAAGTTTAAGAGGGAAGTGTCTTTGAGAATGATAAGAGCAAGAACAAGAGGTCATGATTTGAAATTGGAATATAGAAGATTCGAGGTAGTGTGTGAACACACTCATGCACACAAAAAAGGTAGTATGTAGAGTAAAAAACCCTTCTGGGTCGCTGCCTTGTTGTGGTGAAGGGGCTTATGTACCTCAATGAAGCGGTGAGCTATACCATGTATGGTCACCCAATACGAGCAAGTCATAGCACAGAGTTTGGTTCACTGGAGCAGGAACTGGCAGCACACGCCAAGAAAATCTAATTGATAAGGGCAGGGTGGCTTGCTGCGATCCATAGGATCACAGGGCGTGGGACACGACTGAACAACTGAACACACAGGGTCAAACACAGGTTGCCCAGGCAAGTATAAGGCTATCCATCTTGTGAAGTAATGAAGCGGTTCTCAGACCTCCGGACCTATCAGACAGTCCATGATTTTAGTTTAACACTGTCTGAACGCAGGATGGAGCAATTAGTGTTCAATTGCCACATGATGGGGCCTGTTGGGAAGAAACTAAATTGTTGTAGTTGTGTTATTGTACTGCATACAAGTTAACCAGGGGTGTCATACAAATGAGGGGGTGCGACAATAGACAAAAACAAACTTGGCACAAATCAGGATTTTAGGGTAGTTGAAATATGAACAATTAAGATTAAACGGAAATATATCTAATCCTACAGATAGCAAGTCAAATAGTTAACAGGTTGGATCATCTGTACTTATACAAGAACATCTGTTAGGGGACTGGATCTAGTAATGATTAACTTAACCTCTTCAGCAGTGAGTAGTAGTGCCATATTGTTTTACAATATGGCAGGCTCAGATCAGTGTCATTGTTTCTGTTGTGGACGAATAAAGATTTTAAACAATAGCAAGATAAAAAATATCCTAAAAATGTTTTCAGGATGTAAATGTGATCATGTCGAGCCCTATCTAGCAAATATTCGTACCCATTATATGTAGAGGTACAATGATGTAGTGTCACTTTAAGGATATTCTGCTTTGAGCACAGGTGGGCCTGTCAAATAAGAGCAAGTCAACAGGCTGAATTCCCTATACTAACCCGAGAACATCTGTTTGACGTCCCCGAGGACTGGATCCAGGAATTATTCATGGAAGTGCTTCGATATTAGCTGCATAAACATTCAAGAACTTCTGTAGTGTTCATATAATAAAATCAGCATTTTAACAAAAAAAATATCAGCATATATTTTAAAAGCTTACATTTGAATTTTAGTGGTTCAGACTTCATCAGCCTTATTAAATTGTGATTTGGCCAATTGAATAGGGCTCTATTTAAGCACATAGCATACTTTTTTTACAGAAGTTTTTAGTTAGTGAACTTCTATCCAAAAGCAAGGTCTTCACTAACTAAAAACTTCTGTAAAAACATATGCTCTGTGCTTATATAGAGCCCTATTCAATTGGCCGAATCACAATTTAATAAGGCTGCAGATGTCCAGGCAGCTTAAAGGTATATCTCATTCTATACACATTACAGATGTATTTTATTTAAAAATTAAACTTGTTTTCCACACCCCCAGAGGTGCTTACATAGGCACAGTGTACCTACCAATAGAAACACTGCATTTGGGTATGGATTTTTAACTCTTTGCTAATCTTCAAGCCAGCAGCAGCTCAATGCAGAGATCTACAGATCAGTGTCTGGCTCCTTCTGCTTCCCTGTTGCAGAGGACTACACATCCCATGATTCCTTTCTGCACAAGGTGCTATTACAGATTGCTACAATGTATTTAAATGTATTCACTGCTTGTGATTGGCCAAAAGGTATTATTAATTTTATGGTAATTTTAGCAAGGATATCAAGGGGTGTTTACAAACAAAAGCAAGAGATTTAGCAAACATCAGGGTGAGCTTGTTAGTTTGTTTGTTTTTTGGGGTATTTTTTTCATGCACAAAAATGTTTTCATACACTACTGATTCTGCATAATCCAGGAAACTTAGATATGCCTTTTTAAACGGCTGATCTTAATATGAGTGTTTATCTTCCTTCTTATCTTCAGTGGCCATTTGTTTAGGACAGCCTCTTGGGCAGACCCTCCTTCACAGTCTGGATACCTAATAAGGAAGGGAGAGCAGCAGATCTGCTAGTGCCTGGATCACTAAAGTTCAAACGTAAGTTTTAAACGCTACAATCAGTTATTAAATAATTAAATTAACCCTATTCTATTAACTCCCTTTAAGGGCACTCAAGTAGAAGTAAATGTAATTTAAACATACACTGCATTACAGCCTCATCCCCTCGACTAGAGAACTTGATATATTGTTTAAGGAGCGTGCCTGAATTTCCTATCTAATTGTATAATTGCTCCTCTAATTACTCACAGGAGAAACCACGAAGACTATTTTGATTTTCAGAGACACATTTGTAACGTTCCTCTCTTAATATTACGTTCTCCTTGCCGCTATAACCTCCCGCATGCAGTGATTGGCTGCCCCGCTACACAGCGTGCGCTATCAGATATATAGTATATATTGATTCAGGGTTTAACTGCAAGGTGTGACTCACTGAAAGATTGATGAGAGATGACGAGGTAAAACTGCTCTGGGCTAGATATGTCCCTTTAGTTTTACAACTTTAAACTGTTAGTAAACTCGAAGCTTTAAAGGTATCCGGAGCCTCATATGTACAGCCATACGTATAAAAGCGCATGCTTCAATACAATGCGTAAATGTGGGCCTTAAAGCAGTACAACCAACAGTCTAGGCCGGCTCGACGCTTGGGTGAAGTGTGTGGCCACCAGGGTACCAACCTATGAGGGCCGTCGACATGGGTGTAGGAACTGGGGTGGATGGGGGGACAAATCCCCGCAGATTTTTCTATGTTTGTATGTATGTATATATAAGCTATTTTGCAGACTGAGGCCTCATTCAATTTCTATTTGGCAAATTGAATAGGGCTCTATATAAGCACATAGCATATTTTTTTACAGAAGTTTTTAGTTAGTTAAGACCTTGCTTTTGGATAGAAGTTCAGTAACTAAAAACTTCTGTAAAAAAAATATGTTATGTGCTTATTTAGAGCCCTTTTCAATTGGTCAAATCGCAATTGAATGAGGCTCTGTGTATACAATGAACTGGCTCCTACACCTCTGGCCGTCATCAAGGGCCTCATTCAATTATCATTTGGCAAATTGAATAGGGCTCTAAGTAAGCACATAGCATATTTTTTTTAAAGAAGTTTTTAGTTAGTGAAAACCTTGCTTTTGGATAGAAGTTTACTAATTAAAAACTTCTTAAAAAATATATGTTATGTGCTTATTTAGAGCCCTATTCAATTGGCCAAATCGCAATTGAATGAGGCCCTATTTAAGCACATAGCATATTTTTTTTACAAAAGTTTTTAGTTAGTGAACTTCTATCCAAAAGCAAGGTCTTCACTAACTAAAAACTTCTGTAAATAAATATGCTCTGTGCTTATATCGAGCCCTATTCAATTGGCTAAATGGTAATTGAATGAGACCCCAAGGCCCTCATTCAATTGCAGTTTGGCCAATCGAATAGGGCTCTAAATAAGCACATAGCATATTTTTTTGAAGAAGTTTTTAGTTAGTGAAAACCTTGCTTTTGGATAGATGTTTACAAACTAAAAACTTCTTTAAAAAATATATGTTATGTGCTTATTTAGAGCCCTATTCAATTGGCCAAATCGCAATTGAATGAGGCCCAAAGTGTAGAAGAGGAAGTCTTGCTTGTAAGATTTTAGTGAGAGGGCATCAGAAAATATTATTGGTTATCAAAATTAAAATCAGCAGCAGCTTTATCATTATTATAAAGCATTAATTTAAATATTAAGGTAAAAAATAGAAGTATAGCCCCTTCTGGGTCGTAGTGGTGAAGGGGCTTATGTACTTCAGTGAAGCTGTGAGCTATAACATGTAGGGTCACCCAAGAGCTCGGTCCACTGGAGAAGGAACTGACAGCTCACTCAGTATCAAGAAAAACTTGGCAAAATAAGCACAACCAGAGACATAACCATATGCCTGGCACATCAATCCATAGGGTGACTGAGAATTGGACACGACTTGAACGACTGAACAACAAACATATAAGTATAGAAATATAGAAGACCGGAGATAAGATGACAAATTGATATACAATATGATAATCTCTTAGGAAAAGGGCATTTAGGTAACCATGAATTATCAGTTTATCACCATGGTGAGCCATTAGAGGACATGTCTTTGTCTATGTAGACAAAAAAGCAACAACAAAAACTTCTGGCCTAGTTGTATTCAATGATATAATTTTACCTCACGTGAATAAACATCACCTCATACAGTTTCCTAGAATTCTTAACCAGTCATATGAGAACAAATCACTAAATCCTGTTATTTTTGAGCAATGATATTTTTAGCCTCTTTGATAAATAATCCCTATAATGTCACAAAGGATTCAGTGATATTTTATTTTCTGAGGTAAATGTTATTTGCTTAATCTAGGTCTGTGTCGGTCCTCTGGAGTGACAGACCAAGATGGCTTTCATTCTCTGATGTCTAGGCAGTGAGATGTTTTACCCTTCCACAAATAATCTGCATAAAATAACATGTTATATTGTGAGGTAAAATAATGATAATACATTACTTAGACCTGTATTGTTCTGTTGGGATAATCCACTAAAATTATTTGTCATATAAATACGTTTTGTTAGCCTATAAATCAAATAATAAAGTATTAAGTGATGTGTTATCTTATAAGGTAAAATATTAATGCTTGGTAAATCCTGGCCTATATTATTATGTTGGTCAAATCCTCCATGACTATACCTGCTATATCGAGCAGTAATATGTTAACTCAATATGATAAATAATCCCTAAAACTATAATACATTTTAGTGATATATATATATATATATATATATATATATATATATATATATATATATATATATACAATAAAACCCCTGTTATCCGCCTCCCTATTGTCGGATAACTGTAGTTGCCGGTTAATCGGGAGTCCACGATTTTAAGGGTCTAAACGACCCTTAAACCCCCCCCCCCCCCCCCAAAATCCCTCTAAAAAGGCATTAGCACATAAACTGGGCCAGTTAGGGCCCCAAAAAGTATTAGAAAAAAAATTAGCATTTTTTTTTTTTGCAGTCTCGAACTGCCGGATAGTGCCAGATAGTGATGGTTATGCTGGTTTAGCAGGAGTTTTTTGAAAATGGGGAATTGATGCCGGTGCCGGTTGCCTGAGAGTCCCGGGTAGTAGGGTGCCGGATAACTGGGATTCTACTGTATATATGTATGTATATATATATATATAGATATATATATATATAGATATAGATATATATAGATATAGATATAGATATATATAGATATAGATATAGATATATATAGATATATATATAGATATATATAGATATATAGATATTTATTTAGAGCAATCGTTTCACATATGGTGGGCTGAAGAGTGATAGAAGCCTCCATCGTATAGAGTTCAGTACTACAAACAATGAATAGTACATTAGTGACTCCATGGCTAAAAAATAAGTTATTAAACTTATTTCCTGCTCAAAGTTCTCAGAAATACAGTTGATGCACTGTACTCTGGGAAAACTGGGCAGGGACATGCAAATGAGACCACAATGCACAATCCTTCTAAGCTTATGCTCGCTGTATTTCAGAAATTCTTATTTTTTTGACATTCAAATGGAGTAATGTACTATTCGTTATTCATTGTATATATATATATATATATATATATATATATATATATATATATATATATATATATACTGTATATATATATTCTGAAGTAAAATATTGTGGGGTGGTTGATCTAGACCTATACTTAAAATATCCTATTTTTAATAAAAAGCAGTAGTACATTTGTTCTATCTTAATAAAATTAGATTCAGTGATAATTTATATTCTGAGGTAAAATACTGACATTTGGTAAATCCAGGCCTATATTATTATGTTGGTCAGATCAACCATAACTAAACCCCTTATATCAAGCAGTGATATGTTAGCCCATTATGATAAATAATCTCTAAAAATAGAATATCATTTAGTGGTATTTCATTTTCTGAGATAATATTTTTTGCTGTGGTTAATCTAGGCCTATACAAACAGCAGTACATTTTTTCCATCACTATAAAATAAGATTCAGTGATAATTTATATTCTGAGGTAAAATACTGGTATTTTGTAAATCCAGGCCTTTGATGCTATGTTGATCAGTTCAACCAATGCCAATCTCAAAAGTTTTTGCCCCTTTTAATACATAATTTAGAGATATTTTTTGAGTAAATCTAGTAAATCTAGACATATGTTATTCTTTTCGACTGATCCCACAGTATAAAACAGTAACACTTTTTATAACATTAAAAATAGACCAAAAATATTTTTAGATGAATAAAATATCTCCATCCATATAGTATTTTTATGGTGCTCAGTAGGATACTATATAAATCCCATTAATAAAAACAATTCAATATGATATGATAGCGTGTCTACCTAAATACATTTTTTTTATTTTTTTTTAACTTAAATACTGTAGTCAGTTATAATAAGCTAAAAATGCAGATCTCTGTTAGGAAACCTCATAATAGGTGTGAATAGCGAGTACATGTTTCAAGCTAATCTCCATCATTTACTGCCATTCGGCTGTTTCACCATTAGAACGGCTTTCTCAGAGACTAATTTGCTTATCATATATAGATATTTTATTCCTCTGTTCTTAGAGAAATAATTATTTTTGGAATAGAGGCTACTAGACAGGAGATATAATTGGTTATCCCTGGTCAGATTCCATTCTCATAACAATGGGGTATTTTATTTCTTGAGGATTATAGGATCCTCTAGCACAGGTTGTTTCTTCTTCATTCTATCATACACTAGATATCTTTAGCCAAATTTGGGGCATCAACTAGTGAATTTTCCAGTCTTTAAGGATAGGTCTATTTCTACTCATGTCGCTTTTGTGAATGAGACCATAGGTTCTTTTATGATATCAGATTTTTCAACACACGTATGTATGTATCTCCATGGGAATGTATCCACGGCATGAGATTCCACCACTACTCTACATCTACCAATTGGTTTACTTATTTTTAATTTTTTTTTTGTTAAATAAAGTTTCAAATTTATAGATGAATCAAGATATCGTAATCAGTACATTTGTATAACATTCAAATTTTCCAGTTTCCATTTTGGCCAGTTTGCCATTATGTTGAGCAGATCATTCGATGTGTTTTGCTGTTTCTTTTTATACTTTTTTTGAAATTTAATAATATTTTTCCACGCAAAGAAATTCTATACGGTTTGATTAACTAGGCCTCAACATTTGAAGGGCATTTCTAGAATAGTTAACAAAAAAAAAAAATACTCCTACTTCCTTGCATTGTTTATCATTACCCATCGTTAGAGTGTAATCAGTTACTCGGCATCATATTATCATTGCTATACAAAAAAAACCCAGTAAAACCGTGCTGTGGGATTCATTTGTAACACTCTGGAATCTACTCTAGTGAATTGCTGCTTAGATAAACTACTTAAATCAGCCATGCAGAATACAGTTCAAAAACAAGATAATAGGATGTGATTTTCTAACAGAAAAAGGACATCGCTAACATTTGGAATTAGGCCCAGGAAGAATAACTTATCTGTACAAGGTGGCGGCGGTAAAACTGCCTCTGAATTATGTGCGCTCTACAACGGGAGTGAAATACTATACAAAAGTCAGATTTTTGGCATTAAAGCAGAGGCCATTAAAAACGGAGAGGAACATAAGACTTGCTTTGGTGTGACAACATTTTCTATAATTATAGCTACTGAAAAATGAGGGCAAAAAAACCCCACCAATTAAAGTGAATCTTTCACTTCAGAAACAATCCAGGCTCATTGTGCTAGCCATCTTTTTCTATTGTAAATTATTTTTTTGAAAAATTAACCATTGTTTGTGTAGATCAATGTGAGCCAATAATAATTTGCTATATAGGTTGAAAATTAAGAAGTTATCAGGCTTTTATTTTTTTCTGAATTCATATCTAATTTTTTATATAAATTTAAATAATAAATATTTAAATAACTACTTAGAAGAAGATGACAGCCTGGCAAGATGCTGATATTAAACTTTGCCTTCTAATGTTTCTAAGCAAATGCGGCAGGAGGTAGCAGGTTAACTTATTGGAATCATACTGTAAATAATTAACAAATTAATGCATGACGATACATGTCAGATCTTTTCATCTAAGACTTAATATTGCTGAGAAACTAGGGTTTCCTAAAATAAAAAGGAGGCAAAATCACAGAGCATCGATTTAATAAAATATATAGTTTATATATATATATATATATATATATATATATACATACACACACATATATATACATATATATATATATATATATATATATATATATAAATAAATATATTACATACATATATAATATATATTTATATATATATATATTTTTTTAAATGAAGCTTGCGAGTCTGATCGCATTTCGGACCGCCAAACCTAATTGATTGACGTGTAACCTCCATATTGTACTGCTGTACTAATGACGGTCTCGTTTTCTATTGGCTGATTCGAAATAGGAGGTCACGGGCTTGCTTAATTGATCATGTTCCCGCCCTGAACTGCTATGAACCAGTGCATGGTTTACGGAGTCAGCTTTGGGCCAGTAACTTGGAGGCATGAGCAATTGATTAGCATTGTAATCGGAGACGGAATCGGATAAATATATATATATATATATATATATAGTAAATAAATAGTACATCTGTGTTCACATTTGAATGTCTAAAACAAGTTAAAAAACCTGCTTCCAGCTCAGAATTCCGAGAAAAACAGTTATTACACTGCATTCTGGGAAGCCGAGCTGGGATTATTCTTTCCACTTGACCATGTTCATATGATGGGTGGTGACCATTCCCTGCAGTCCAATTCCATGTTAAACTATAACTCTCACCAATCTAAATTATAACATGCGGGTGCTATTGCTTCCAACAGGTATTAAAATAAACCAGTTTCAACACTGCGACACCACTAGGAATCCGAAAATATATCGAACCTCATAACATTTTTAAAAATGAAAATATTCAAAGCTGGCAGAGTCTATTCACTTGGAAGAATGTTTGCCTTGGTCTGATTTTTTCTCAACAATCCGTTCCCAGGCTTAGACCACAATGCACCTGAAGAAATCCAAAATACTTTGCCACATCCGAATACCAGGGAAAGAAGAAGAAGCAACTTTGACCTGAATTCTGAAGCAAACCCAAATGTATTCTTAAAAGGGAAGACTTGGAATTTAAAGATTGTGATCAATTTCCTTGGAAATCTGCTTTAAAAATAGTCAAATCTCTTTAATCCAACAGTGATTGCACTGACATAGAGCCCGATTCAATTGAGCTTTTGCATGTGACTGGAGCCCGTAAATTAATTTGCTATTCAATTGGTGTCTTTTTGCGGGCTCCAAACTGGTTACGAGTTTACGGGCTTGAAAAAATTGTGATGGATAGGCCTGTAACTTACAGCCTCCAGCCTAAGCCTTTGATCTTTCACTTTCCAAGAGTTACGATGGCTAAAATAGCAAATCGCTGTTCAATTGTTCCAATTTCCCAAGCCCTCAAATCTTTTCACACCCGTGAATGGCAAATGAAGTAGAAAATCCTATGAGCGCTAGAGAATACCCACAAGGGAGTTAAACACCTATTTGTAGCACTGTAAATGCAAATAATAAATCAATACTGCACTGTAAATAACAGGGAAAGCGATGACAGACATTAGAATTAATTGCACAACAGTCAACAGTCTCAAGCTCGCAAATTGGCAGTATATAAGATTTATTTTTATGTCACATTTCGGGGTTAAATTGTTCTTCGGTATCAATGAGTTAATACATATCAGGCCACCCACATGGACTAGAACAGTACTGGCGTTGATTTTCATAATTCTGTATTTTGTGGTTTTGCAAGTCTGATCGCATATCGGGCCGCGGAACCTAATTGATTGACATGTAACCTCCATGTTTTATTGCAGTAATAATGTCTTATTTTCTATTGGCTGATTTGAAATGGGAGGTCACAGGCTTGCTTAATTGATCATGTTCCTGCCCTGAACTGCTATGAACCAGTGCATGGTTTACGGAGTCCGCTTTGAGCCAGTAACTTGGGGCCTTGAGCAATTGAATAGCATCGCAACCGGAGACGAACGAGAGCCCGCAACACACCCGCAGACATTCGGCCTACATAGCACCAGTTGCGGGCTTGCAATTGAATCGGGACCATAGTGTGTAAAGGAATTGCTTAAGTTTTATTTTTTTTTATAAGCAAATTAATATTTCAACTTATCTTTTAATATTATCTCTCAGCTAAAAAAGGGAAATGTTTAAAAACCTATTTAGGGGAAAACAACAGCCTGGCATCTTGTTGAATGCAATCTCTGCCCATTAACTTCCTGTTTTGATGCACAAGCGGCAGGAAGTGGGGAGGTAACTAATTTGGGGCTTCTAATTACATACACTGGTCATTTAAGACGTCATTTTTCTAATATTACCGTGTCCTTTTAATAAAAAGTAACAAGATCACAAGAATTTTATATAAGACTTAACGGAATATTCAAAATATATTTGTAAAGAACAGCTGAAAAGTCAATTTGCAACTGAATTAATATAATATTTTACGGTAACATTGGAAATTAAAGTTAGTACAGAAATCTTCTGATATAATCATGTATCGCCTTACGGTGAAAGGACATGGAGTTCTTCAATTCCCAAAGCAGAACAGGTGCTACCCAACATCTCTATACTGCGCTGATTTGAGAGGGAAGAATCAAGCGCGGCATTCATAAACTATTTATACCAATAAACATTGGCTTATGTTGAGAGATTGTTTTTGGCGCAATGTTTTATACTGGAATAGTGGTGGACCTAATGTATGGAGGGCCCCAGTGCAAAATAAATTGGGGTCTACCCTTATAGGGGTGCAGCAAAAATTAAAAAAGGTAAATGTAGGTGGCATGGGTGCAGGAAGTGGTGAGGATGAGGGGGACAAATCGCACCCATATTTTTCTAGGTTTGTATGTATCTATATATAAGCTATTTTACCGCCTGTGTACAATAAACCGTATCCCCCCCAGAATTATTCTGGCTCCTACACCCCTGGTAGGGGGTAACATTACTTGTAGGGTGATCAAACATCTCTCTATAATAATAATTTATACCTCTGTCCCCTAATAAAATTAAGACGTCTTTACTCCAGGAATCAAAGGGCCCCTACCCTGTTATGGGCCCTGGTGTTTTGCCAAAGAATTAGCTCCACCCCTGGACTGGGACAAATGTCACATGGAAATCTTCTGAATCCAAGACATTATTTAACATTTCACTATATATATATATATATATATATATATATATATATATATATATATATATATATATATATATATCATGGGTGTAGGAGCCAAAGAAAATCTGGGGGGATATAGTATATAGTATAAAAATACCACACAACTGCTTCTTTACACCTCAACACACACATTAACAAATCTGAGGGGGGGATTTCTCCCCCTCACCCACCACCCCCCAGCCCCCAGTTCCTACACCCATTATATATATATATATATATATATATATACACACATACATATATACTGAAAGCCAAGAACAAAGATCCCCTTGTAGAGTTCACCTCTATTTACCAATCGCATATGAGAGAATAAGCATAAAACTTAACTTTTATTTAGTATGCCTGAAAATCTTAACTTTATGAACCAACATAGAACTATGACTTCCTTTCAATGTATGTACATATATAAAAAAAAAAAAAAAAGTCAGAGGTGCTCATCAGAGAACGAACCAACCTTAATAGGTTAGTTCTATGGCCATGATAAGCTACTCTGAGAGCAACCTCTTTTAGCCACTTGTGCCCTTCTCAGGGAGAAATCTCCTGTAATATATCAGTCTGGTCCCACTCAGTAGAGTGATCCAGCCCCGAAATACCAGGCAATTCTACCCTGAACAGGAGAAACAGCAAACATCAGACACGTTTCGGCCTTTATGGGCCTCATCAGTGAGGTGCAGCTGAACTCCCTAAGGCACAGTGAGCAAGGGGTCCACGTCTGGAGTCCCCTATTACCCTTAGGCAGACTAAACCCCAAGGGTAATTTCCATAAACAAAAAAACCAAGTCAGAGGTGCTCATCAGAGAACGAACCAACCTTAATATGTTAGTTCTATGGCCATGATAAGCTACTCTGAGAGCAACCTCTTTTAGCCACTTGTGCCCTTCTCAGGGAGAAATCTCCTGTAATATATCAGTCTGGTCCCACTCAGTAGAGTGATCCAGCCCCGAAATACCAGGCAATTCTACCCTGAACAGGAGAAACAGCAAACATCAGACACGTTTCGGCCTTTATGGGCCTCATCAGTGAGGTGCAGCTGAACTCCCTAAGGCACAGTGAGCAAGGGGTCCACGTCTGGAGTCCCCTATTACCCTTAGAGAGACTAAACCCTAAAGGTAATTTCCATAAACAAAAAAACCAAGTCAGAGGTGCTCATCAGAGAACGAACCAACCTTAATAGGTGAGTTCTATGGCCATGATACGCCACTCTGAGAGCAACCTCTTTTAGCTATATATATCACTGTATATATTAATGACCAGATTTAAACACTGTAACACCAGTTTATCACTGGAACAGATCATTTCATCATAATAATTGCAAAATTATAAAACATTTTAGGTTACTATTCTACACTTTAAGCCATTTAGTAACACATTTTTAACCAATCAGATAAATGCAACATTGTGAAAAGACTTAAAAAATTTGCATTCGTTTTTAAAATGTATAGTTTTTCGATAATCAGGAATCCCATGGACGTACGTGGTTAAGGTAATAGGAATTTGGGCTAGTAATAGGATAGGAAGTTTTGGTTGTCTGCCAATTGGTTATGTAAGGGGTTAATATTAGAGGTTGGTGTTAAAGGGGAGGGATGGTTATGTAACAGCTTTATTTACCAGTTCTCTTTTCTTCTTGATTCAGTAGGTTATATCACCTTCACATCTCCCCTCCTACCCCGGTACAGCTGTTACGCCTCCTTGGATCATCTGCAGAATATCCAGTATGGTGTTTTTGTCACAGCTGGTTGGCGGAGGGTGCTTGCCCACAGTAAGGGGTGGGCATCAGGGTTTGCTCATGATATGGGGACCCCTTGAGTTGAGTTTATGGGTGGGTTAGTAATGCACTAATAAAAGAGCTGTGGCCTTTAAAATCCTGCCTTATGTGTGATTGTGTGTATTGTTACAGAGGCGGAGCTAGAGAATGGAGGGCGCTGGTGCAAAAAAAAAGTTTTGGGCCCACCATTTTTAGACCGGGGGTATGTGCAGCCAAGAAGGCACAGGGGAGCCCATTGTGGATCCAGGGGGTCTGTGGTGGTTGAAGGGGCCATAATTACAGCAAAAAATTAAATGCACAAAAAAAATTACATAACACTGCCCCCCCAGAGCTGGGCCCTGGTGCACTGCACAAACCTGCACCACTGGTAGGTGCACCCCAGTATTGATAGTTATTACTGTTTAAGAATCCGTATTTACTATGGTGAACCAGGACGTATATTAGATAATATTCCAGATGCTTAAGCAAACTACCTGGTACATGTTCTTTTCTTAAAGGAATATGGAATGTCTTGGGATTTTACTAGGTATATAATATAATTTACCGGTGTACCGATTTACTTTACTTTATTAAGTGCTTATAAGCTCTGTTGTTACTGCCTAAAAATCAATTGGCTTGTGTTGCCCTCTGCAGCTCATGAAAACCCAGACTCTGCTGTACTTGCTGTGTCTCATATTAACCAATCAGCGACCATCTCTCAGCAACATGCTACTGAGACGTATCGCCTGATAGGCTATGACAGGGACTTTGATTTAAATTGATAAAAAAAATGTGACCTTTGAATTTTGGTAGATTCAGCAACCCCATAACTACATATAAAAGACGTGATAAATGAGAAACTGTATTTTAATTTATTTTGCAATATATGACCACCCTATAAAACCATGAAAGCGGATCTATTATATTGAGATCCAACAGATATAATGAAAGGACAGTGTATGAATTCACAGCCGTTCCTGGCAATATTTGGTTTATAATGGGAGGATGAGATCAAGAGCGAGCAGGGAGGGCAGTATTTTCCATATTGTAAAATGTTGGCAGTCTGTACCAGGCAGCGCGCCCAACCTTGCAATTTATTAGCTCTGTCAAAGAGCTCATCACCCCATGATCTGAAGAATATGATTTCTGGCCAAGAAGAAAATAAAATAAAACTCTTGCAAATTTCAGTTTAATGCCACCATATTGAAAATAAGTTTCTTTTTCACTTACTTCATGGGTTTAAACAAAGCTTGCCCATAATTCTGGAATGTCATGATGAGTTTCAGTTGAGTGCCTCCAGACTTCATTGCTGTTAAAAGAGAAAAAAACAAAAGCAATCAGTATAATAGTGCCATTTCTCATAAGGATAATGTTGCTTTTTTTTATTTTGCAGTTTAAAGGGGGGCTGTAATGCTATAACAACAGGTTATTGCTTGGTTGTTCAGTCATGCCCGACTCTCCGGGACCCTAGGGATCACAGCATGCCAGGATCATCTTGTGTTTGGTTATGCTAATCCATAAGGTTTTCATGGAGTGGGTTGGCATTTCATTCCCCGGTGGAGCGCAATTTGTCTGACCTGCCCATCTTGGGTGACTCTACATGGTGTAGCTGACAGCTTCATTGAGGTACACAAGCCCCTTCAATGTCTAAGAAAATCAAAAGAAGAAACTGACCTGTTTGATTTTTGGTCCTTGCAGGACCTGCACAGTAGGGGAAGCTGAAAGAAGCTCAGCATGGCTGTTGGCTGCATTATATAAAAACTAAGACTTTTCCTGTTATCTGCCCACCACATGCTGGAGGTGCATACGCCACTCTTGTAGTATGTAGAACCTGTCATCTGCCACTGTGTGTGTGTTTGCGTTGCTCAGTCGTGTCCGACTCTCAGTGACCTCATGGACTGTAACACACCATGCTGATCCACATGGTATTCATGGCAGAGATACTGGAGTGGGTTGCCAGTTCCTTCAGTGGGCCACAGCATACAGCTCCCATCCAAGTACTGACCCGGACCAACCTTGCATGGCTCTCAGTGACCTCATGGACTGTAACACACCATGCTGATCCACATGGTATTCATGGCAGAGATACTGGAGTGGGTTGCCAGTTCCTTCAGTGGGCCACAGCATACAGCTCCCATCCAAGTACTGACCCCGACCAACCTTGCATGGCTTGGTGTGACCTCTTGGATCTCTGACTATAATCAAACTCAGGTCGCACCACTACCCTAACCCTAACTACTAAATCCTAAACCCTAACCATAAGAGCAAAGTGAAAGTCTGTGGGGCATGGCAGTGTGGTGGGCAGATAACAGGAGAGGTCAAAAACTCTTATAAAACAGTAATAGTGATTTTCAGCTCTCTGATTGATGATGTAGAGCAGTATTTTAAGGCAGAAGGCTGACAAAGAAGAATTTAAAATACACATATCTGAATTGTTTCCACTATCAGTGATTTGTTATATAAGTACAATACAACCCCCTGTAATGCCATGTTTACCGACACATCTACAGCGGTATTATTCAGTTCATATTATACATAAAAAGCATTCTCTGATTACTAGCTTAAACATGTCTCCCATCGACTCAAACCTGCAGACACCCCCAGCTGATTGTGATTTCATTTAAAAGTACTGTTTATTTCTCAGAAAACTATCATTATGGATGATTGGGTGGTTTAAAACATAATTATCTGTTTTCATATGCTGAGCACATGCTTTTTACAAGCACAGCAGCAGAAAAAAAGGGTTGAAGATTCCTGGTGGGTCAAAGCGGTGCACAGGCTCAGAATAAAATATGTAAAATGTATGTGTGGATCGTAAAATAGGGCAAATATACCTTGCTTTAAGTAAGGGATGCTTATGAACAATGTAGCACAGCAAAGGCAGGTGAGTACGAAAGTGTGGATCTTTCCTTATATGTGGATGCCACAGGCCAGCAAACCATCTGTCCCCTCCATTATATTATTTGCCACTACCCTAACCTGAAACTCTATGCACTAACCCTAAGCAATAACCCTAACCCTATACCATAACTCCTAAGCACTAACCTTAACCCTATAACCTAAACACTAACCCTAAACTCTAAGCACTACCCCTAAAATGTAACCTTAACCATAAACAATAACCCATAATCTAAACCCATAACCTAAACCCATAGCCTAAACCCTAAGCCTAAACCCATAGCCTAAACCCAGGCCTAAATCCTAAGCCTAAACCCATAACCTAAAACCTAAGCCTAAACCCATAACCTAAACCCTACGCATAAACCCATAACCTAAACCCATAACCTAAAACCTAAGCCTACACCAATAACCTTAACACTATAACCTAAGCACTAACCCTAAACTGTAACCCTAACCCATAACCCTAAACCATAACCCTAACCCATAATCTAAACCCATAACCTAAACCCATAGCCTAAACCCTAAGCCTAAACCCTAAGCCTAAACCCATAGCCCAAACCCTAAGCCTAAATCCTAAGCATAAACCCATAACCTAAACCCAAAACCTAAAACCTAAGCCTAAACCCATAACCTAAACCCTAAGCCTAAACCCATAACCTAAAATCTAAGCCTAAACCCAAAACCTAAACCCATAACCTAAAACCTAACTCTAAACCCTAAGCCTAAACCCTATGCATTTTCACCCTCTAAAGGGACCAGTAAAGAATATGTATATTATGCTCTGATGATGATCCTGACTTTTTAACATGCAATTATTTTAAGGAAGTGTAAAATAAATAAGTAGAATATGTTTTAATAGCAGTAGGTAGTTTGATTTTGTTCCCAACAGGATTAGAAAATGTAGAGAACTGGGAGGAACCTAACTATAGGATTATTCAGGACATAGCTCTATATATGATATTTTTTCAAACAGTCCCTTTTAAAAGGACTTTTAATAGCATAAAGGTAAATATTTTCACAGAGAGTACTCTTTTATGTTGTGTACCTTTAATTCTTTGTGCACAGTGCTGTCATGTCTCATTACATTGCACTCTCGATCTGGTGCATTTTGTACTTTCTGACAAACCAGTAATATCAGGCTTGTCATTGTTTGCAAGTCTTTCACGTAACTGTCTCATTCCATTTGCTTAAAATTAATCCAGCATTCTTTATAGATGTACAAGCCAAGTTCCTCAATCCCACTGCACTCTCGAGCTAAAATAATACAATCGAAAGATAAAGTGAATATAATCTTAGAATGTAGATTAATATCTCAACACAGAAATATAGATTTAACAGCAGATAAGAACCAAAAGGCCCATCTGGTCTGCCCAATTCGGTCAACCTGACCATCAGTGTGCTGGAGCGGCGAAGGCAACGGATTGCCACAGAAGATGATAGGTGGACAGGTCTTCTGAATCAGCTGATGGCTTACCTTGGGCTGTCTGAGACTTATATAAATTGTATGTCTCTTATTTTGCTCTTGTGGCTGGGATACTGATCCTATCTCCACTCTGCAAGTAACTTGTTACTACCACAGGAAGGTTACTGAGACTCCTGGAAGTGCTGATTCCTGATGGAGAGACCCTGACTAATACAAAAGCCAGATATCAGGGTGCTTGTGCCGTGATTTCCAAAAAAACAAATGGTCCTTGTGGTTAGTTAACCTGTAATCTTGGACCGTCACAACTGGTGGCAGTGGTGGGATCTCTGTGCAAGAACCGTCAGCAAGGATGGCATATGGTGATATATGCAGTTTTGAAGTCCAGTATATTCGGCGGCTTGGTGGGGATGCAGAAACCACTAAGCGATCTTGCCAAACCTTGAAATCCAGGTTCAAGTCCAAGGAAGGCCAGCATTGGATAGACGGGATCTTGAACCACAGGGAGGCCTGTTTGGCTTAATTAACTCTCAGGATAATTTGATGCTTACCTCAGGCCTGCTTACATTCCCTAATGGTGTTTGACTCTACCACTTCCACTAGAAGGCTGTCCTACTTATCCTACTTTCCTCACATTTTAACTAAATTTTCCACCTTCCAACTTGAAATCTTGACCTCTTATTCTTGCATTCTTCTTTTTCTGAAGACACTTCCCTCTTGAACTTTATTAAATCTTTTGATATATTTGAAGGTTTCTTTCATATCTCCTGTCTCCCTTCTTTCCCCTTAGCCATTTCTTTGTACGTCTTTTAGTGGTTCTCCTAATATATTATCTACCAGTCATCAGGGACAAAGAGCTATGAGAAGAGCCTAACACTTTAGTCACAAATAGACTATTGTGGAATTGATCTTCAGATAAAACATTTTTTGATTCAAACCAGAGCAAATATAAATAAAAGTCACATGTACTGTCATCCTATTCAAAATGTTCTGGGTCTATAAACCACTCCACATGAGCAGTGGAAGGTAACCAGCTGGTACCGAGATGAAAAAGATTGGGAGCCACCATTTCTAAAGAACACTAGGTGCCTTCAATCCTTCTCTTTGACTAATCATATCCTATGCTTAGCACCTTCCGATTACATCTCAACAATATGCATAAAATACGATCCCATCTATCAATATTATGTAAAAAAAACAAAACTGGAGTCACTCTCTAATCTTTACCCTCTTGGATTACTCACTTGGCTCCTTATTGGTCTTCCAGCTCATGATTTCACCACACTCCAATGAATACAAAATGCTTCCTCCCGTATTATGTTAAATGTTTTGCACACAACCCATATCTCTACTCTTCTGGCCAAACTCCAATAGCTTCCTTACTACTACAGCTGAGTCTTCAAGTTCCTAATCCTTGTCTATAGATCTTAACATGGCCTTGCTCCTCCATATCTTGTCTCTTTACATGGCCTTGCTCAGCGTCATATCAGAGGTTGTCTTTGGCCACTAGAGGGCCAGCGTTATGGATCAGTATGTCTTTCCCATGAAAGCTTTGACCCATAGGTTGGCATAAGACAATTGCTTCTATGGAGGAAAGTTCTGGCAAGCATGGACAAGCTAGTAAAAAGTAAAGATATTAAAATATCAACAAAGGTCCACACAGTTAGAACTATGATATTCCCAGTAGTAACATAAGGATGTGTGAGAGCTGGACCATAAAGAATTCTAGAATTGTGGTGTTTGAGAAGACTGCTTAGAGTCCCTTGGACTGCAAAAAGATCCAATAAATCAGGAAATCAAGACAAACTGTTCACTAGAAGGTTTGATCATGAGGCTGAAGCTCAAATATTTTGTCCATATCATGAGACGGCAGGAGTCCCTAAAGAAGACTCTGATGCTGGGAAAGATTGAAGGCACAAGAAGAGGAGGACGACAGAGGCAGAGATGGATAGATGAGGTTACTGAAGCAATGAACATGAGATTGAGGGAGCTCAGAGGGGCAGTGGCTGATAGATGTGCTGGTGTCCTGCAGTGCATAGGGTCATGGAGAGTGGGATATGACTGAACAACAACAGTAATTTCCCAGTAGCAAACAGACAGCAAGAGATCGTTATGTGATGATGTTTTCTCATTACAGCTCATGACTTGACTGCTGTGAGATCTTTATGGCCAATTTAAAGATGATAAAGCAAAGCTTTTTAAGATAAGACATTACTCAGAGTCTTGACTGCAATGTCTACATGTCCTTTTGACCCGAAAGAAGTTTCTATCAGTAAAACTTCTCCCATTTTAAATATATTATTCTGGGAGTTTGAAATGAATTGGCTTTAAAAGGGACTCAGTCACCCCAAAATCAAGTCGTTTTTAGGACATTCTTAAAATGTATACATTGTATTAGCCATTGTTTCTAAAGTGCACCATGCCAGAAAAATCCAGTTTTAACTGAGCTGCATTTTCATGCAAATGAGTGTCTCCTGAATACTAATTAGTCATGTGATGTGCTAATTATATCACAAAATAATAACCCCCAATCCAGTTAGAACCCTTCCCCCACCCTTATAAGGTACTATACATTGGATTAGCCATTTGAATCATTTATAAGATATTCAGTATTGTGTGTGATGCATTTATATGTAAATTAATAATAATTAAATGCTTTAATGTGCTAATTAGTATCACAGTCTACTTGTCTGTCTTTCTAGTGGCCAATACAATGTCTCCTAGTGTTAGCATGCAGATAGATTCCCTTCACACCTTTATCAAAAACTCAGAGCTACAAATTAGCATAGTAGGACGCACATTAGCATAACGGAGCCTTAAAAACAGTTCTAAGTATCTCAGTAATTATTTACAGTAGAGAAAACTTTCAAATAGCTGGATTTCCTCATATCGTTAGGCTGGAGCTCCTCTTATAGGAGTAAAGATTTGATGGCAGATAAGAACTAAAAGGACCATCCAACCTGCCAATTCTATCTAAATGAAGGCTTGGCTAAATTCAACCATAGGATGGCCCTACATATGCCAGCATTGGTGTTCAGTGGCTAGTGAGTGGAACCCCCCCCCCCCCCCCATGTTGCTATATATATTACAAAAAATTTAATTAGATTGCACTGGGGCCCCCAAGAGGAGGGCCCTGGTGCGTTGCACTGCACTTCTTCACATTATTACTGCACAGTCCAGGAAATTTACACTGTTGAGCAGTTTGTAAAAGATTAAAAAAAAAATCTTCTGGATAAAGAATGATGGGAAAACCATCATTATTTTTTATGATAAAAAACTTTATTTTCAAGAAAAAGTTGTTTATACTGATCTGTAGTAATTGAATATGAACCATTGCTGCATTTTCTTGTTCCTATGAAACAACCTTTAGTTTTTAGTATTGTACAGCGATTTTCTGAATAACCTTAACTACTTTCTTTAAATTAAAGAGAAAAATAGGTTTTTCCATAAATTATACTTTAACTACTCACCTTTTATGGTTAAAGCCATAATTGCCGCTTTAGGGGCTTTTTATTGATAGGTCGGTCTTAAAAGGCTTGTAATCGGTGTCTTATTTTTTTTTGAATAACAAAATGTTATGTAGGTCTGACCGCTTTAATTAGGGATTCATTACGGCTTAATCACATGTGGATTGCGTTTTTATTGACTTATGTTTTTCTATTACATTGCCCGAATCTCCCCAAAGGAACAAGAAAATAATTACAAGAAAGACGGTAACCTGGAAGTGTTAATGTTGCATTCGGTGCCTTGGTTGTACATCAGTGATTCTGCTCATTTTAAGACTTCCCAGTTGGCTGGTTTTGATAATGACTGACCCTCGGGCCAACAAGACAGATGCAAGCCCTCGGGAATAGGCAACCTACATTGGAATGCAAAATGGCGGCACGTTAAAGGGCCACAACAGGGCTTACAATTATGGTAGGATTGAAAAGTGTCCCTTCTTCTGGATCGCTACTTTGTCTTGGTGAAGGGGCTATGAGCTAATGTAGGGTCAGGCCATAGCAGAGACAAACTGTGGTCCACTGGAGAAGGAACTAGCAACCCACTCCAGTATCTTTGCCAAGAAAACCTTATGGATAAGCACAACCAGAGACTTAACAATAGATGTGCCTGGCATGCTGCGGTCTATAAGAGTTGGACACGACTCAACAACATTAAAACATGAATATTTGCAATTAGAAGTTATTAAAAATATGTACTCTTGTGATAGAAAAGACTGCTTTGAATTTACTAGATTTTGGCTGTCACTCAGCTCAAGAGATTCTGGCCTTCTCATCAGCATGTAATGAATGGCTCCCTGATTTGTGGCTTCCTTTTGTATTTGGCTTCTGAGATGTCAGCCAGTGTAGCTCTAGGACTTCCTTTTGCATATACCTTCAGAAGTAACAAAACAAGGCTAACAAAATGTCCAAAATAGGTTTTAATTGGACATTGACCATTACTAAAATCCATAGCAATAATAAAAAAAAGCAATATTCATAATTAAACTTGGTGTCAAAGTGCAGCTGCTGTGATAATAAACCCACTATAAGGTGCTAAATTTTCAGACACAAAGTGTATCAACAACCAGGGCAGGATTTACATTGGGCGCCCATAGGCACAGCAGTTTCCTCCCAATTGTAACTCTAGAGTTCAGACAGAAATATATATATCAGATTGTTTGTTTCAATATTTTTTGTCGTTCAGTCGTGTCCAACTCTTGACCATATGGACTGCAGCACTCTATCATTATGTCTCTGGTCGTGCTTATCCATAAGGTTTTCTTTGTAAAGATACTGGGTTGTCAATTCCTTCTCCAGTGTCTGATCTCACTGGACCTGCCCATATTGGATGACCCTACATCAGGGGTGTCCAAACTCGGTCCTGGAGGACCGCACCCAGTCCTGGATTTGAAGATTTCCTTTCTGTGCGCAGGTCAATCGGGATGACTGAAGAAGCAATAGTCTTATCCGCTTGGAACCAAGGATATCCACAAATCCAGGCCTGTGTGCGGCTCTCCAGGACGAGTACGGTATAGCTCACAGCTTCATTGAGGTACACAAGCCCCTTCACCACGACAATGTCGCAATCTTTAAGAGGTCCAATCTTTACCATATTCATTATACAATTATATTAGGTTAAAAAAACATATATTTTTGGTACGTTTAATAAAAATGGCTATATTAAATATTTAAGTAGAGAACATGGAAAGAGTGAAGAAGTAATTGCCTAATAACTGAAATCCTAATTTTACATTTTATGTGACCGCATGCTGAAAAATTCCTCCTCATCCGAACTGGATTTTTTTTTAATTTCCACTTAAGTTTAATATTTCAATTCACTTCCAACACCTCAAAAATTCCTCCGTAGAGAAAAATAATTGAAAGTAACAATAATAGTCCGGCTCCTGAGTGCATTGATTTGCTGTGGTGTGTGTGCCCGCTGCGCCAACCCTGCCATAACAATCACAGAGCGCGGCTTCCCTTTGGCAGGACGCCCTCCGTGGCAGTTTGGAGGAATCTACAAAAGCCTTCAGGGGTATGGGGTGGGATAACGGCAGGAACCAGAAACAAAGCTCGAAAACTCACTAGAGGAGGAAACTTCAGCTTTTTAGATCAGGGATTACCAATTTGTTTATTTTTTGCCTTATTTGCAGCATGTTCAAAAATGAATAAACTAATAAAAAAAGGATTATTTCTTATTAAGTCAAGTTCTTCAAAAGAGTGTATTATAAAAATTACACGTTATTGATCTATTAAAGGGATATGGAAAGTTTCGGGATTTTACTAGGAATATAATATCCCTGGGTATCTATTTACTTTAATGTACTTTATTTTATTAGGAAGTGCTTATAAACTCTGTTTTTTCTGCCTAAAATCAAGCAAATAGTCCCTGCTTGGGTCTGCCCACTGCAGTGTATGTAGACACAAACTGTACTTGATGTGCTTTGTCTCATACTAACCAATCAGTGACCATCTCTCAGCAATATGCTGCTTAGACATGGTACACTGTGCATCCAACCATACAGAGCTGAGTCTGCATATGCTGCAGTGGGCATACCCATACTGGGACTATTTGTTTGATTTTCTATCCTGTTATGGTGTTGGGACAGGTCCGCCACTGCAGTGCAGCCTCCAACCACTAGTTGGCGCTGCCGATATTTTGCAGCACTGCCGATATGTGAGAGAAGTGCTAAGCTTATAATGTTAGCCTAACCCTTGAACTAACCCTAATCCTCACCCCAACCCTAACCCTCACCCTTACAGTTTACCTAAGCCTTGACTCTACGATATTGCGCCGGAATATTGGCAGCGCCATCTAGCGGATGGTCACTGCCACTGCTGCTGCCTTGTGCTGCGCCAGCTTGCTCCAGCATAACAGGATAGATACTTCTTAATAAAATAACGTAGATACACAGGGATATTGTTTGTGTTGTTCAGTATGTCTGACTCTCTGTGACCTCATAGACCGTAACACATCAGACACATCTTTATGTCCGGATCTATTTGGTTTTCATGGCAGAGATATTGGAGTGGGATACCAGTTCCTTCTCCAGTGGGCCATGGCATACAGCTCCTGGTATTCATAGGTGACCTCCCATCCAAGTACTGACCAGGCCCAACCCTGCATGGCTTCAGAGTGGTGTGATCTCTTAGATTCCGGTCTGGAATTGAACCCAGATTGCAACAGTGAAAGCTCCAAATCCTAACCACTGGACCACCAGGGAACCCACACAGTTATATTGTATGCCTAGTATTATCCAGAAACCTTCCATGTCCCTTTAATAGACCACTTAAGTGTCATGTTTATAATACACACTTTTAAACAACTTGACTTAATAATAAAACATAATTTTAACTATTTAACTATTTTTAACTAATACACTTTAATGAGGGGGGGGGGATTACTTTTTGTCCTAATATAGGATGAACATTGGACGAATATTCAAAAAGTAAAGTGAAAGACACATACCTGAGAAGGGACACAACTTAATAGATATGGTGCCAACGTATGGTACAGTCCCTTGGGTTTTTGCTCGCTTGTGCTTTCACAGAGTCAAAATCTCCTACAACTTGCTTGTCTCCACCCCTTATGAGGTTATCAAGGGGTTGGAGTAACACTGATTTAGTGCCAGTCCCAAATAGTCAAACACAAGCTTATAGGAGTGGATGTTCTTCATACACTGGAACCTTGAGTGGTAAATTGGCTTACCTTGGTAAGACCATAAGCTTGTGTCGGGCCATCTAAGACTGCCTCCCAGTCAGAGTTGCTCCACCCCTTGATCACCTCACAAGGGTGGATACAAGCAACTCCACTCATTATATTTCCAGGGGCCTCATTTGAATATGTAACTATTTATGTTGTAATTCTTGAATCCCATTTTGGGTGGGGAGCACCTGACATGACGTCCGTTTTTTGGATTTGCCCCATTGCTATCAACTACCCTAATCCAGCTTTGCCTTAAGTGCACCCACCCACTCCCTTATCACCCACTTCTCAGTGACCATTCCTCCACCCGCCGCCCTAACACCCCACAACACACCGAGCTGGTTGCTGTCACACCGGTTTGTCCGGACATACAGGATGGCAGTCGGTGCATTACAGACAGGACCTAATCCAGCTTATTTTGGGCTTAAAAAACAGCTGAAAAATGTACATAGCAGGTCAGACTGGTTCAAACCCCAGGATGTTACCTTATGTTATCTAGCTTTGCCTCCAGCATCACAGGTACATTTATATATATGTAAGCAAACTTCAATATGAAGACGTTGCCAATTTAAGATACAGTGCCTTGCAAAAGTATTCACCCCCCTTGGCATTTTTCGTGTTTTGTTGCCTCACAACCTGGAATTAACATGGATTGTTTGAGGATTTGCATCATTTAATTTACAACTTTGAAGATGTTTTTTTTTTATTGTGAAGCAAACAACAAATAGGACAAAATAATAGAAAAAGTCAGTGTGCATAAGTATTCACCCCCCTAAAGTCAATACTTTGTAGAGCCACCGTTTGCGGCAATCACAGCTCCAAGTCGCTTTGGATAAGTCTCTATGAGCTTGCCACATCTTTGTTAATTGGTTCCAGAAGGCACGACATGTTGAGAAAAGAACGAGTACCAAGAAGTAATGTAAATGACTCATACAAGCTTGATAAAATACATCGAATGCCAAATGTAACAAGTTTTGAGGCAGACGAGTGCCGAGGCAACACTATGTTTTTGAACTTGTTCAAATATGAACACAGATGTACTATTTATATACGGTACTACTGTACGGTGGAGGCTTCCATCGCTCTTTTGCCCACCATATTATAAATGATTGTTGTGGTGAACGACCTACTCATAATATCCACAACACAAGCTGATATCCCGCCCCATGCTGATGATAGCCAGTAAGCTTCAAACAGCTGTACGTGGATAGGATTCCCAGCTTGTTTATAATCCAACCTTGGCTTTGCATAAAAGCTGTGTAATGCAGCAGGCATAAACTTAAAGGATGCCATGTTTAAAATGGGCTATGGATTGAAGAGCGAGGCATTTGTGGGCACATTTGCACGTACACATATATATATATACACAGTGCTACCTTGGAACTCGTCGTTATCTGGTTCCGGATGGCAGGTTTAGTTCCAAAAATGTTGAGTTCCAACTCCCAAAATGATTAATGTAAATTGGTAATGAGTACCAAGGTATTGCAACGAGTACCAGGGTTTTTTGCTTACCCAGACACGTTGAGTTTCAAAATTGGCGAGTTTGGAGGATGACGAGAACCGAGGTACCACTTTGTATATATATTTTTTTATTATTTTTTTATTTATATATATATGTTTGTGTGTGTGTGTTTATATACAGTATATGTAGATAGATAGATAGATAGATAGATACACATATAGATAGATAGATAGATAGATAGAGAGAGAGAGAGAGAGAGAGATATAGATAGATAGAGATAGATAGATAGAGATAGATAGATAGATAGAGAGATAGACATATAGACATATAGATAGATGGGTAGATAGATAGATAGATAGATAGATAGATAGATAGATAGATAGAGAGATAGATAGATAGATAGATAGATAGAGAGGGAGAGATAGATAGATAGATAGATAGATAGATAGATAGAGATAGATAGATAGATAGATAGATACACATATAGATAGATAGATAGATAGATACACATATAGATAGATAGAGAGAGAGATAGACATATAGACATATAGATAGATGGGTAGATAGATAGATAGATAGATAGATAGATAGATAGATAGATAGAGAGGGAGAGATAGATAGATAGATAGATAGATAGAGATAGATAGATAGATAGATACACATATAGATAGATAGATAGATAGATAGATAGATAGATAGATAGATAGATATATAGAGAGAGAGATAGAAAGATAGATAGATACACATATAGATAGATAGATAGATAGATAGATAGATAGATAGATAGATAGATAGATAGATACACATATATATAGATAGATAGACATATAGATTGATAGATAGATAGAGATAGATAGATAGATAGATAGATAGATAGAGAGGGAGAGAGATAGATAGAAAGATAGATAGAGATAGATAGATAGATAGATAGATAGATAGATAGATAGATAGATAGATAGATACACATATAGATAGATAGATAGATAGATATATATATAGAGAGAGAGATAGAAAGATAGATAGATACACATATATATAGATAGATAGACATATAGATGGATAGATAGATAGAGATAGATAGATAGATAGAGAGAGAGAGAGAGAGAGAGATAGAGAGATATATATATAGAGAGACATATAGATAGATAGATAGATAGATAGAAAGAGAGAGATAGATAGATAGATAGATAGATAGATAGATAGACATATAGATAGATGGATAGATAGATAGATAGAGAGAGAGAGATATATAGATAGATAGATAGATAGATAGATAGATAGATAAAGATAGATAGATGGATAGATAGATACACATATAGATAGATGGATAGATAGATAGATAGATAGATAGATAGATAGATAGATAGATAGATAGATAGATAGATTGATTGATTTATGTATTTATGACTAGAAAGTTTTAATAAACATGTCCTGATGTCTCCAAGTAGCAGAGGACTCCCTTCTTGTGGGCCCCAGTGCTTTGCATCTGTTGCGGTAGTAGCTCTGCCATTGCTTAGTTTATTTTATGAATTATTACATTCTGGCTATACATTGTACTAGCCTTTTTACATAACTTCTGAGACATACCGCATTGTTTTAATGGGCTTTAATGCAGCTCATTCTGCTAATTTGTGGATAACTATGTTAATTAGTGGCTCAGAGCACTTGATGGTGGGGAGTGGAGGGGTTGTGTTGGATATTGTAAATCTAAATCTACTGTAAATCTAATTAGCACATCAAAGTAGTTAATTAGTATTCAAGACCTGCTAATCTGAATATAAACAATATTTAAATGGCTAATACAATGTATAGGCAGTTTTTTTCATGCTGACCTAAACACAGAGTCATTTTTAATATATTATATTTTCCATACTGTGACCCTATAATTCACACAGGCGTCTGTGTGTCTTGTGA
The DNA here is from genome assembly GCA_027410445.1 of Discoglossus pictus. Taxonomy (NCBI): domain Eukaryota; kingdom Metazoa; phylum Chordata; class Amphibia; order Anura; family Alytidae; genus Discoglossus; species Discoglossus pictus. The sequence goes on from CM050172.1 coordinate 83,348,954, forward strand.
CTGCTAATCTACTTACTAAGCGGCACAAAACCAGTTTGTGTTTTTGAAAGCCACTTTTCTCACCAACGCCCCAGGCCATCCCTTGTACATATCCTCCCATACTCATATAGGGACAAGAATATTCCCTTGGTAACATAAGTAGCTGCTACGAGCCAAGATTGTATTTATTTCTCTTTCTTATCCCAACCAGATGAAAGAGAGAAGAATACAAACATCTTTGTTTTTTTCTTGTAAGACTCCCCTTGTTCATTCATCACTGCTATACTAATCAATCTGCCGCTTCTGGCGGGTTTACGGTTCCTCTCACCATAAATAAATCAGCGATCCCGTATTTCACAAAGTTTTACAACAACTTAGGAAAGACTTTTTTCCACTTTCTTTCAATCAGAAAACAATGATGTTTACATAACGGTCAGATCTGTTAGTGGACACCCAAGTCCAGCCAAAATGCTACTGCTACATCTGCTCTTGCTTGACATTTTTTACCCAGCCATCTTAAAGGCATATCTAAGTTTTATAGATTATGAATGCATCTGATAGAGGAGAATCAGTAGTGTATGAAAACATTTTTTTGCATGAAAAAATACCAAAATAAGGGTTAACAAACTCACTCTGATGTTTGCTAAATGTCTTTAGCTTGCAAGCAGTTGCTTTTCAGAGTTAACATCCAAGCTAAAATTAGCATAAAATTCATAATACTCTTTGGACAATCAATAGCAGCTATATATTTTAATACATTATAGCAATCTGTAATAGCAGCTTGTGAAGGAAGGAATCATGGGATGTGTAGTTCTCTGCAGCAGGAAGCAGGAGGAGCCAGACACTGCTCTGTAGATCTCTTCATTGAGTTGCTATTTGCTTGGAGGTTAGTAATGGGTTAAAATCCATACCTAAATGCAGTGTTGCTATTGGTAGGTACACTGTACCTATGTAACCAGCTTTGGGGGTGTGGAAAACAAGTTTTATTTTTAAATAAAAAAAATCTGTATGTGTATAGACTCCATGCAATGTGTGTGTCTGATATAAGCAATATGTGTTAGATTAAATAAAGGTAACGACAGGGAAACTTAGATATACCTTTAATATTTAGATGTAATTTTCTAAACTTCAAATTTGACCTAATCTGACCATTCTTAGTAAACATAGTGAAATTGGACTTACTTTTCCACAATGCAGCGAACTGGCTTATGTATTAGATGCTTTTATGAAGATGAGATCCAGACTTGATAATCGGCAATGTGTTTGAGAAAGTTTGAAGTAATATATTCAATTTTGATTTAATGATGGTAGACATTTGCTTTTTTCCTAACAAGATAAGGGCGAGAAGGAATAGCCCCAGATCTAATTAAGTGGTTGGGCCAAAGTCGAGAGGACACCCTGCTGCGGATGTGGCTGGAGGGGGAAGGAAAGTCCACTGCGGCAAAGACCAAGTCAGTGTAGGAACCTGGAACGTTATAACTAGGAACCAAGGCAAACTGGACCTGGTCAGCATGGATGTAGGAGCCAAAGAAAATCGGGGGGGGATACACATTGAAAAATCTGGGGGGGTTGTCACCCTCGTCGCCCCCAATTCCTACACTCATCTTCTACTGTGGGTCTATAATCAAGCATGAAGACATTAAATAGCCCTCAAAATCAAAGGGTGGCCAAAGCAGTGCTCGGTTACAACCCAATAAAAGACAGAATGATTTCAAGTCGAATTCAAGGCAGGTCATTTAATATCACAGTGATCCAAGTTTATGCTCCAACCACGGATGCTGAAGAGGCTGAAGTTGTCCAGTTCTACGAAGACATTCAACACGTCATAGATATAAAACCAAGAAAAGATGTTACTATCATCATAGGAGATTGGAGCTAAAGTGGGGAACCAAAGGACACCTGGAGTAATGGACAAGTTTGGCCTTGGAGTACAAAATTAAGCAGGTCAGAGATAAGTTGAATTTTGTTAAGATAATTCTCTGGTCATAGCAAACATCCTCTTCCAACAGCCTCCGAGGTGACTCTACACATGGACATCACTAGGTGGACAACATAGAAATCAGATTGACTATATACTTTGTAGCCAAAGATGGAGGAGCTCCATACAGTCAGAAAAACAAGACCTGGAGCTGACTGCGGCTCAGACCATGAGCTTCTTATTGCAAACTTCAGAATTAAACTGAAGAAAAGAGGGGAATGAGTACTCCAGTTATCAAACCACTTCACTCATGTCACATGCTGGCAAGGTACTGCTTAAGACCCTGCAAGCTGCAACAATATATAGACCAAGAACTACAAGATGTGCAAGCTGGGTTTTCGAAGAGGCATATAAGATCAAATTGCTAATGTCTGCTGGATAATAGAGAAAGCAAGAGAGTCCCAGAATTGTTTTTTACCTCTGCTTCATAGACTATTCTAAAGCGTATAAATGTCTGGATCACAAAAAAATGTGCCAAGTTCCTCCTGAGGAATCTGCATGTGGTCCAAATTTAACATGGAACAACAGAATTATTCAAGATCGCGAAAGGAATACAACATGGTGGTATAATGTCACCTTATATGCAGAGTACATCATGTGTAAGGCCGGCTGAATGGATCCAAAGCCAGAATCAATATAGTTGGGTGAAATATCAACAACCTTAGATATGCCGATGATACTACTCTGATGGCTGAAAGTGAGGAGGAACTAAAGGACATATTGATGAGGATGAAAGAAGAGAGTGCAAAAGTTGGCCTGATGCTCAACGTTAAAAAGACAAAGATCATGGCAAACGGCAATCTCTCTTCCTGGCAAATACATGGGTAAGGAGTGGAGGCAGTGACAGATTTTATTTTTCTGCAATCCAGGATCTTTGCAGATGGTGAATACAACCATGACATTGAAATATGTTTCCTTCTGGGAAGAAAAGCTATGGCAAGTCTGGACAAACTAATAAAACGTAAATATATATTGCATAATCAACAAACGTAGTTAATACTATGGTATTCCCAATAGTAACATACGGCTGTAAGAGCTGGACCATAAAGAAGTCTGAGCGCTAGAATTGACGCCTTTGAATCCTGGTTTTGGAGAAAACTGCAGTGGCTCACAAAAGTGCCTGGTGTTATGCAGTCCACAGGATCATGGAGAGTCGGGCACGATAAAACAACAACAAAAAGAAATACAGGTTGAGTATTGATAGTGATATCATAAGATCTGGCCTAATTTGCCCATTTGAACTGACGATATTGCTATGCAAACCTCAGGGATATTAACCAAACCCATTTATGACATAAATGTGGTTTTAACATTTCAAAAAAGGGTGGAGGCTAAGAAGTTGTCCCTGCGGGCACAGTTATATGGGGTGAAGTCTTTGGAAATTTAATCTTCCTCTCAAATTGTACAAACATTGTTTTTTTAATTATTTAGTTTTGATTAAGACAATTCTAGACCCTTTGGCTTTGACAGTAAACTATTCTGGTCTTCTACTTGTGCTATTTTGAGTATAATATACATTATTAAAAATGGGAAGTTCAGTTTAAAATGAATTTCCTTTATTCAGAAGATGACAGACTTCAATAAGGGAAGTAACAAAAATTGCCTTTGAGTACTCTGCTTGTGAGTTCACTTGTAGTTTGTATTATAATGAAAAAAAACAGTTCTAATGAAATAACTTAGGAACTAAATATTAGATTCCTTACTGCAGAATTTGAGGCTGACTTGAGATGCTTTCCAAGTCATATAAACAGCCCCATTTCCCATACATGTCATTATTATAATGAAGAAATATTGGTGAATGGAGTAATGAGGTTGATCTAGATCAGTGGTAGTCAACTTGGTCCCTACCGCCCACTACTGGGCGATTCAAGCTTTCATGGAGGGCGGTGGGGTAATTCCTAGGTGGCGTCACTGACGAGTGACGTCACACGCCAAAAATCCTGCAGCACCACGCTTGGCTGGTTGGAGAGCTGGTGAGAGAGCCTAGGGACAGCAGTCAGGACCGGATCACTATCTAGTAAGTACAGGGCGATACATAGCTAGGGTCATATGACTTACGTAACCAGAAATGAGATGGGGTAAATTGAGTCACTGCAGCACCGGTTGGCGCTAAGGGAATTTTTCCATCAAAAGTGGGCGGTAGGTATTAAACGGTTGAAGACCGCGATCTAGATTTATATATTGGTCAACGCAATGGGCAATATTTACTAAGGTCATATATTTCAACAAAGCTGTCTAAGGAGTCTTATTTCCATGGTGAAAAGGATGTGCCACCTCACTATTTAGTAATCCCTCACCTTCATAAATATCGTCCATTGTAAAAAAATAAAGACAAAAATGATATTGCTCCTAATTACGATGTAGTCGAATCTACCATTTTGGTTTCCAATGATAAACTTCCTGAGGTGGAAGGAGTTTGAACACAAAGGTAGCATCTACCTGTACAGTGGGAATATGGCAGCTAAACCTACCAATGCTTTTAACAGGACTAATAGAAGTCTCATTAGTTTACAAAGACACACCCTCCTGAGAAAAGTAGCCAACAGTATCAGCTGATATAAGAAAATGGAGTCCTGCAGTAAAGAATAATTAAATATAAAATATATGAGTTATGATTGTGTTTACATTCTAAAAACATTTACTTGTTATCAAGTGCAGTTATTTAAAAGACAAAGTCTGACTATATTTGTTGTTTAAAGGGATTCTTGAGGCATTTTATATGTTTTATGTGAATGTTTTAATTAGATTAATTAATTGTATCCTCATCAATGTAATTATGATATAAAATGTACACTTAATTAATATTATCCTTCTCAATGTAAATGTAATATACAACTTACTACTAAGAAGCCCTCACAGTAACAGATTCTCATTTCTAGCACCTCCCCATTTCTTCCTGTTATCTCTCAGGTAGGGTGTCATGTTGCAAAGCTATGACCTAAGGCCACAACCTGCAAGGAGGGACTTCACTGTGCCATTGTTTCATTCAGCTAACAAGCAGACAGTGACATGTGGTGTGCCTGAGTAGCATGAGACGCTGGTAATTTGAAGCCCCTCCTCCGTGGGCATGGCTTTAGGTCACAGCTGTGCTCATAAGAGAGAACAAGAAGAAAGGGCGTTGTTCGAGAAGAGAATAATGTGTTACTCTGGAGGCTTCTTAGAATTGAGGTGTACATTTTATATCACAAATACATCGAGGAGGAGAAAAGGAAATAATTAATCTAATTAAAGCAAGTATTTAGAACAAGAAAGTTTTGCCTCAAGATTCCCTTAAGAAATAAACATGTTTTTCTCTGATTGTCCTCTTTATAACAAAACAAAATTAGGATTGGCGTTCCTTGTCTCCTACAAAATCATGCGGAGTGACTCATCCTGGATGGCGGTTTTGTGGACCTCAGCCCTGATAAGCAGATGTTTAATTTAAAAAAATTTTTATTGAAGAGGAAGTTTAATCTTGATATTGCACAAAAAACCACAAATCCAGATAAAAGGGCTCTCCGAATAAGGGCCGCTCTTTTTATACAGTTCACATGACCGTGTTAGTCACTTGGTTGCAGATAAGTGTTTTGGGTAAGAAAGCAAAAACAAACTCACATGTTTGTGAAGAAAAAAGTAAAATACCAATTAGAAACCGTACAAGAAATATTAATTTTTCAAAAATTAGCATAATTTAGCAAAATGCAAGTTTCCAACTTGTCTGACTTGAAAACTTCCTGGTAGCCTCAAGTAATGTATTAATTCACTGATCAGCAAAGGGAAGGTGTGAAGGAGGTAGAGCGGTAGGGGTCTTATTACATGATTGAAGCATTTGCATAGGCACCTTGCACCAATAAATGCAAGCTCTGTCATGCAGAGATGTAAACTCCTTTTTCACACATGAAACCTTTACCAAAGTATCATGGATGCCTCCAGGGTCCAGATAACTCATCAAAATGTATTTATTTATAACTATATAGCTTAAATACACTTTTGCTGGCTAAGGGCCTCATTCAATTCTGTTTCGGCCAATTGAATAGGGCTCTATATAAGCATGTAGCATATTTTTTTACAGAGGTTTTTAGTTAGTGAACTTCTATCAAAATGCAAGATCTTTACTAACTACAATTTTTTGTAAAAAAAATATGCTATGTGCTTATATAGAGCCCTATTCAGTTGGCTAAATCACAATTGAATGAGGCCCTAAGTATTTTTCAAACATATTTTTTTATTGTGTCAATGTTTGAAAAATTTGAGCCTGGCCATAATTAAGTTGGGAAAACGTCATAAAACTAAGGTGGTCTCTGGAGGCAGCCATGATACTTTGGTGAAGGTGCGTATGAGGAGGGGTGTTTAGATTTCTGCATGAGTAGGGCTTGCAGTTATCCTTGTGAAGGTTGTTGGTTTGCCCCATACTGCAAAATCAAAAAAATGAGTTCCCATATGGCACTTGTCCCCTAATTCCCATCAAGAATGTATATTTCACATCCGAAAAAGAGTCAAAAAATCATAAATCTAATTACTGGGATGGGAAAATACCATGGTGAAGTTTTTCCTTAACTACAGTGGTTTTGTATTCGAATGGATAGACTTTATTTATTGCACAAACTCTAATCCTTATCCTATACACTGTAACTGTCACATACATGAGCCTGGTAAATTGTCTAAATGCAGAAACGCTACCCCCTTAACTAGATGGGCAGGACATAGCAGAGAGGTCTGGAGAAGGAACTGACAACCCGCTCCAGTATCTTTGTCATGAAAACATTTGGATAAGCACAACCAAAGACATAATGATAGATGTGCACTATATGGTCACAGAAAGTCGGACCAAACTGAATGACTAAACAGCAGCAAGTAAATTCCCCCAATTATAAAAAAAAAATCTGCAATTTTTCTCCTTCTTTATGTTTTCAGAGTACACAGCGACATAGACAGATTATACCACATAATTAGCCGCAGGTTGAGTATTATGCTTATAAGGGAAACTAAATTAGGAAATGTGCTGTTCTGTTGTACAGATGCCTCTAAAATTGAAAATAAATTGAATTTATTTTCACATTACCTGCAAAAATTGAGGCAGATAGATCAGATCGTAGCCTTAGAGCCAACTCCATCAATCCATCTAATACTAAAACACATGGTCTGTCTTGTTCCAGAGATGTCCTCACATTAGGTTGAAGCTGTTGCAACACGAGGAAGGTGAATTTGTACAAACTGGAACTCTTCCCCGCTGAGTAAAATCTAAGCTAAACGCCGAGTTTATTCAATCAGTATCATTAGCAGTCACAAAAAACAGCAAGTTAGCTGAAAAGATTACAGGTTTCTACTGATACATGTGCCAATAAATAATGAGCTCACAAATACACTTGCCGAGCTCTCATGTGAAAGAACTCGGTATGTAGTGATGTATGTAAAATGTATTATTTTGAAGAATTACACTTAAAAAATAATATTATATATATATATATATATATATATATATATATACATATATATACATATATATATATATATATATATATATATATACACATATATATACACACATATATATATATATACATATATATATATATATTTATATATATATATATATATATATATACACACATATATATATATATATATATATATATATATATATACATATATATATATATATACTAGTCGTTTAGCTTGTCTCTCTCCCCCCTCCCTCCCCTGTGTCTCTTTCCCGCCCGCCCCCTCCCCTGTGTCTCCCCCCCTTCCCTATGTCTCTTCCCCCCTCTCCCTCCCCTGTGTCTCTCCCCCCATCTCCCTCCCCTGTGTCTCTTCCCCCTCTCCCTCCTCTTTGTCTCTTTCCGCCCATCTCCCTCCCCTGTGTCTCTTCCCCCATCTCCCTCCCCTGTGTCTCTTTCCCTCTTTCCCCCTCTCTGTCCCTTTCCCCTTCTCTGTCCCTTTCCCCCTTATCCCCCGTCTGTTCTTTGTGCCATACGGTGCGCCAAACTTCGTACAATAGATTCCGTAGTGAGCACTTACAGAAACTATATTAGTGATATATATATATATAGTAAATAAATAGTACATCTGTGTTCACATTTGAATGTCTAAAACAAGTTAAAAAACCTGCTTACAGCTCAGAATTCTGAGAAAAACAGTTATTACACTGCATTCTGGGAAGCTGAGCTGGGAAATGCAAATTATTTATATATATAATATAAACATACTAGCGACTTGCCCGTCAAAAATGACGGCAATAAAAACTGAAGCCTGGCAATACTGTTTGCCACACAATGTAAGCCTCTCCCCCTCTACTTTACTGGCCTTGTGATGAGCGCCTTTGGCGCTCATCACAGGCCTTGCAATGAGCCCCTTTGGAGCTCATTGCGAGTCTCTCCCTCTGTCTACTTCCTCCCTCGTGTCTTATTTCCCCCTCATCTCCCTCCCTTGTGTCTCCTTCCACCTCGTCTACCTCCTTTGTATCTCCTGCCCCCCTGTGTTTTTACCTCCCTCTCCCTCCCGTGTCTCTAAACTCCTCCCCTGTGTCTCTTTCCCCCTTCTCCCTCCCATGCATCTCTTCCCCCCCCTGTGTCTCCCCCAACCCTCCCCTGTGTCTGTTCCCCCCTGGCCTGTGTCTCTTTCCCCCTCCCCCTGTGTCTGTTCCGGCCTTCCTCGTGTCTCCATTTCCCTCCCTTGTGTATCTTCCCCCCTGCACTCTCTCCCCTGTGTCTCTTCCCCCTCCTCTCACTCCCCTGTGTCTCTTCCCCCTCCTCTTTCTGTGCCTCTTCCTCCCTGTCTCTTCCCCCTCACCCTCTGTGTCTTCCACCCTCTCCCTCTGTGCCTCTTCCCCCGCCTCTCTCTGTGTGTCTCGCCACTGTGTCTCTTCACCCCTTCCTCTGTCCCCCCCCCTCTGTGCCTCTTTCCCCCTCTCTCTGTACCTCTCCCCCCCTTTCCCTCTGTGTCTCTTCCTCCCTCACCCTCTGTATCTCTCCCCCCTGTGTCTCTTCCCCCCTCTCCCTCTGTGCCTCTTCCCCCCTCTCCCTCTGTGCCTGTTCCCCCCTGGCCGGTGTCTCTTTCCCCCTTCCCCCTGTGTCTGTTCCCCTCTCCCCCCCCCCCATTTCCCTCCCATGTGTATCTTCCCCCTGTTCTCCCTCCCGTGTGTCTTTTCCCCCTCCTCTACCTCCCCTGTGTCTCTTTCCCACCTATCCCTCTGTGTCTCTCCCCCCTCCCTCTGTGTCTCTTCCCCACTCTCCCTCTGTGCCTCTTCCCCACTCTCCCTCTGTGCCGTGCCTCTCCCCCCCTCTTCCCCACTCTCCCTCTTCCCCACTCTCCCTCTGTGCCTCTCTTCCCCACTCTCCCCCACTCTCCCTCCCCTCTTCCCCACTCTCCCTCTGTGCCTCTACCCCCCCTCCTTCACTTGTGTCGGGCCGCGCTTGCGCCGCGCTCTGCGCATGCGTGGCTCGCGCCGCGCTCTGCGCATGCGCGGCTCGCGCCGCGCTCTGCGCATGCGCGGCTTGGGCCGCGCTCTGCGCATGCGCGGCTCGCGCTGCGCTCTGCGCAATGCGCAGCACTTTATAATTGTCAAACTGCGATTCGTCTGAAGCGTGACGACGAATCGCAGTTAGACAATTATAATATGTGATTACTAAGCTTTGGCATTGCCAGTACTACACTTATTAGCACAAACCAGCCAAAACGATGCTTAAAGGGATATGTAAGTGAGCTGGATTAAGAATGCATCTGATAGAGGAGAATTAGTAGTGTATGAAAACATTAGTTTGCATGAAAATATCCCCAAATAAACTTTAATTAGCTTACCTTGAAGTTAACAAAATTTCCTATGTTTTTTGGCATTTGCATTTGATCGTGTACACCCCTAGAAAATCCCACCGGTATTAGCATAACATTCAAATTCAGACTCAGGCTAATACATTGTATCATTCTTCACCTCAGTGGCTTCTGGCATGTGCTCAGTACAAGAACTGTAACAGTTACTTCCTGTGCTCTGTACCAGAAAGGTCAAAATATGTACCCTGCTTTATTTCCTGTGTGTACCCTGCTTATGTAAGCGTCCTGTGGGTGTGAACAGCTAGATTTGACTTTTGTGCAAATAACTTTGTAAGTAAACTGAACTTTTCTATATAACACATGTTTTCATACACTACTAATACTCCTCTATCATAATATTATTAATATTGGGATACCATTATGCCTATCCCGGCACACTTACATTGTGTTTGACCCAATCATTTCAACTGGAAGGCTCTTATACTTTTATTTACTACTCTTTCTCTAAAGAACTACTTTCACAAATTACTTTAATTAATTCACCTTACAACTTCAAATCATGACCTTGTGGTTGTGTTCCTTTCTTCTTGGGAAGACACTTCCCTCTTGAACTTCATTAAATCCTTTGATATATTTGCAGATTTCTATCATATACCTCATTCTGTCCTCGAAGCTACATATTAAGGTCATAAACTCTTTCCTTATAAGTTTTGTCTTTTATATACTTATTAAAAGTGGGATGATATATTATGAAATACAAGGATTCTATACAAGATGAGTGGTCAAGTTGTGAATTCATGAGCAAACTAAGTTTTGGTGTCTTATGTTGGCATCTTAAAGACAATGAATAAAGAAAAGATAATACATTGAACTACACAGTCTGTTCCTTGACATTGTATTATTTTGTAAATGTTGGGGTGATGGATTTACAAGTAAAACTTAAATGAAGAGGCGATACCATTGGACACCAGCAAATGGTGAAATACTGGACATGTCCAATTTAATATATGACCATTTAAATAACATAGGGAATGGAAAGGATATCCAAGACACCACCAGAAAACCACCCTTCTGGCCAATGGATTTCAAGTTTGTTTATTGTCTTTGGGCTAGATTTACTTTGCCATGACAGCTGCTGAGAAAGCTGTTTTCCCCAGAGTAGCTAATTTTAGTACATATACCCCACAGGACACAATTAGAAACATAAACATAGATTTGGTGGCATTCTATCTACCTAAAAAGCTTAGATTAATTAAACCTCAGGATAGCTTTATCCTTATCGCAGGCATGCTTAAATTACCTAAAGGGCCAGTTAATTCAGCACACCACTGTAATGTACTCCTAAAGACATGTTGAAATACTTTTTAAAATAGGTGCCTTTTTTCTGTTTACATGAGTCCTCCAGCAAGAGCTCCGTGCAGAGAGCAGATACAGAAAGTGGGCGAACCCATCCCAAATTCATCTGTGCAGGAAAATTACTGCTAGAAACTCCTAAATATGTTACTTGTGGGTTAACTAATGGCTGATTACATTCCTGAAAGCCATAAAACCATCGTTTTTTCTGTTCACAGAGCTTGCAATGGCAGATGCCGGTAATCATAGAACAGTCAGGAAAGTAATAGATCATTTTAACATAAAATATTGTGCTCTTTCA
>CM050172.1:83365310-83377810 GCA_027410445.1 Discoglossus pictus
GTCTGCCAAAAAAAATGCAACAAAAATAAATAAAATAAAAGCAGGAATGTGGAAAAGATGTTACTTATGAGATGAGCCCAATCCACAAGGCTCTGTCCCCCATATTCACTGAATCTTCTGTAAGATCCTCCAAATCTTGCTTGGAATAGTTCTCATGTTATTTCCAGATGTCTTGATCCACCAGCTCCTTGGGATTGCAGAGATGTGATGTTGTTGCTGCTGTTGCATCCAAGACTACAAGATGAAATATTGCAAGAAATACAGAGCTGTTTCTTGGAGCTGTCTGCAAGCCAGCCCTATACCTTCTTGCTTCATGGCAGGTTGGGGATTTGTAGTTGGAGAGGTGAGGAGGGAGGGGATTGCAACAAAAAAAAGGGGGTTGAGGTGAAAGGAAGAGGTCCTTGGCAGGTGCAGATCCCTTTCCAGTTCCACTAAATGCAATGGACTGTCTCAGCAAGCTCTGCTGCAGCTCCAGCCTCCAGTGGGTGTGCTAAATATTGTGAGCAAAGCCACTGAACCAGCCCCACACACGTCACAGGGTGGGGATTGGCTAAAGCCAGGCTACAGAGATATGATCAGGACAGACCTCCAGCAAAACTCATATATATATATATAAATATATATATATATATATATATATATATAAATATATATATATATATATATATATATATATATATATATATATATATATATATATATATATATATATATATATATATATATATATATATATACTGCAGATCCAAGTAGGGCAAGAAGAGGGCGTCAGATGGCAAATAAATAAGATTCAGGGATCTCATTGTTAGCAACAATAGGACGTTCAAACTGAGAGAGATATTATAAGGATACTGTATAGAGATACTGTATAGGGATACATTATAGGGATACAGTATAGGGATACAGTATAGGGATACAGTATAGTGATACAGTATAGGGTTACATTATAGGGATACATTATAGGGATACAGTATAGGATACAGTATATGGATACATTATAGGGATACAGTATAGTGATACATTATTGCGATACAGTATAGTGATACAGAATAGGGATACAGTATAGTTATAAATAATAGTGATACAGTATAGGGATACAGTATAGGGATACATTATAGGGATACATTATAGAGATACATTATAGGGATACAGTATAGGGATACAGTATAGGGACACAGTATAGTTATACATTATAGTGATACATTATAGGGATACATTATAGTGATACATTATTGTGATACAGTATAGAGATACAGTATAGTTATACATTATAGTGATACAGTATAAGGATACATTATAGGGACACATTATTGTGATACAGTATAGGGATACATTATAGTGATACATTATAGTGATACAGTATTGTGATACAGTATAGGGATACATTATAGTGATACATTATAGTGATACAGTATTGTGATACAGTATAGGGATACATTATAGTGATACAGTATAGGGATACAGTATAGGGATACAGTATAGGGATACAGTATAGGGATACATTATTGTGATACAGTATAGGGATACATTATAGTGATACATTATAGTGATACAGTATTGTGATACAGTATAGGGATACATTATAGGGACACATTATAGGGACACAGTATAGTGATACAGTATAGGGATACATTATAGGGATACAGTATAGAGATACAGTATAGTTATACATTATAGGGATACAGTATAGTTATACATTATAGGGATACATTATAGTGATACATTATAGTGATACAGTATAGGGATACAGTATAGGGATACAGTATAGGGATACATTATAGTGATACATTATAGTGATACAGTATAGGGACACAGTATAGGAATACAGTATAGGGTTACATTATAGGGATACATTATAGGGATACAGTATAGGGATACAGTATAGGGATACATTATAGGGACACAGTATAGTGATACAGTATAGGGATACATTATAGGGATACATTATAGGGACACAGTATAGTGATACAGTATAGGGATACAGTATAGGGATATATTATAGGGATACAGTATAGTTATACATTATAGGGATACAGTATAGTGATACATTATAGTGATACAGTATAGGGATACATTATAGGGATACAGTATAGTGATACATTATAGGGACACAGTATAGGGATACAGTATAGTGATACAGTATAGTGATACAGTATAGGGATACATTATAGGGATACAGTATAGTGATACAGTATAGGGATACATTATAGGGATACAGTATAGTGATACATTATAGGGACACAGTATAGGGATACAGTATAGTGATACAGTATAGTGATACAGTATAGTGATACGGTATAGTGATACGGTATAGGGATACATTATAGGGATACATTATAGGGACACAGTATAGGGATACAGTATAGGGATACAGTATAGTGATACAGTATAGGGATACATTATAGGGATACATTAAAGGGACACAGTATAGGGATACAGTATAGTGATACAGTATAGTGATACGGTATAGTGATACGGTATAGGGATACATTATAGGGATACAGTATAGGGATACATTATAGGGATACAGTATAGGGATACATTATAGGGACACAGTATAGTGATACAGTATAGTGATACAGTATAGGGATACATTATAGGGACACAGTATAGTGATACAGTATAGTGATACAGTATAGGGATACATTATAGGGACACAGTATAGTGATACAGTATAGTGATACAGTATAGGGATACATTATAGGGATACAGTATAGTGATACAGTATAGTGATACAGTATAGGGATACAGTATAGTGATACAGTATAGGGATACATTATAGTGATACAGTATAGTGATACAGTATATAAGTGAAAATACATTGTATGATATTCTGCTAATATAATTGAATATTTTGAATACTACATTATTACATTTTATATATAAGTTTATTATATTGTATTATTATATAGATATTATATTATAAAGTTTATTATATAAATATATATTTACACACATATATATTATATGGATGAATGTTATTGTATCATATAAATATTATAATATATTATTGTGTTCATTATATTATTATATATTACATTATATTATGACATTTATTATTTATTGATATATATATATATATATATATATATATATATATATATATATATATATATAATACATTTTATGTTATATCATATAAATATTATATTATATTATTGAGTTTATTATATTATATATATATTTTGTTGTTTAGCCGTTCAGTTGTGACTGACTCTGTGACCCTATCGGCTACAGCACTCCAGGCTTATCTTGTGTCTGGTTGTGCTTATCCATAAGGTTTTCTTTGCACTGATACTGGAATGGGCTGCCAGTTCCTCCAGTGGATTGCGGTTTGTCTGACCTCTCTTCTAGGACCTAGCCCATCTTGCGTGATCCTACATGGTATAACTCACAGCTTCATTAAGGTCCACAAGCCCCTTCACCACGACATGGTATTGATCCAGAAGGGGATTATTATATTATATCAATAAGTTTATCATATTATTATATAAGCATCAATATTATATTTTATTAAGTTATAATGTAAATTGATACAGCAAATGTGTCAAATATGGTATAATTGAACACTATAGGCAACAGCAATTACTTTCAACTGAATGTAATAAAAAAAAAAATGCATCTTCCTAAAGTAAACTTAGATTGAATTTTGCCAGTATGAGCTGTCAGGCAGCCTTTCTGATCCACCCACAGAGGAGCATATGATTTATTCAATGAGAGATCGTTGCTATCAATAATTGATTATCCAGCATGGCTCACCCAATGCCTCAGGGGCATTAACAAAAGATTAGAATCTGTGTGTGTGGGTGGTTCAGAAAGGCGAAACTGTTTGCTCAAAATAGCAAACTCAGTGTTAGTTTACTTTAGGACAATACATTATTTTACACGCTTGATCATAGAGGAAATGGAACAAGCAGGAGTGCAGAGCTGTATAAGATTGAAATTGTCACCACACCCCTTCCCCACCATTGGCCCAGATGCAGACACCTTGCATCATTCAATGCAATCAAAGGTCTCCAGAAATGTAAATGGTCCTCTCTCACACACATCTTCCACCAAGGTATTATGGATGCCTCTATGGACCTGCAGAGGCATCGATTTCTGTTTTCTTCTAATTTAGAACTTGCTGTATGACTTTTTTCTGCTTATTTTTGCTCTTAAGATTTTCAAACGTGTATGTATATATGTATCACTAATATCGTTTCTAAAGTGTGGGTAACGCAGTGCCGCAGTGCGCAAGGGACAGAGAGGGGGAAAGGGGGGAGGAGACACAGGGGAAAGGGGGAGGGGAGAAAAAGACACAAGGTAAAGAGACACAGGCGAGGGAGGAGGGGGAAAGAGACACAGGGGAAAGAGACGCAGGGCGCAGGGTAAGGGAGGAGGGGGAAAGAGACACAGGGGAAAGAGACATAGGGGAGGGAGGAGGGGGAAAGAGACACAGGGGAAAGAGACGCAGGGCGCAGGGTAAGGGAGGAGGGGGAAAGAGACACAGGGGAAAGAGACATAGGGGAGGGAGGAGGGGGGAAAGAGACAGAGGGAAAGCGGGAAAGAGACACAGGGAAAGCGGGAAAGAGACACAGGGGAGTGCGGAGGGGGAAAGAGACACAGGGGAGCGAGAAAAGGGACACGGGAAAGGGGGAGGGGGAAAAGGGACATGGGAAAGAGGGAAAGAGACACAGGGGAGGGAAGAGGGGGGGAAAGAGAGGGAAAAGGAGGAGGGGAGAAAGAGACACGGGGAAAGAGGGAAAGAGACACAGGGGAGCGAGGAGGGGGAAAAAGACACAGGGGACAGAGAGAAAGAGACACAGGGGAGGGGGAGGGGGGAAGAGACACAGGTGAAAGGGGGAAAGAAACACAGGGGAGGGAGGAGGGGAAAAGAGTAAGAGGGGAAAGGGGGAAAGAGACCCAGGGGAGGGAGGAGGGGGAAGAAACAGAGGGGAAAGGGGGAGGGGAAAAAGAGACACAGGGAAAGAGGGAAAGAGACACAGGGGAGGGGGAGGGGGAAAGAGACACAGGTGAAAGGGGGAAAGAGACACAGGGGAGGGAGGAGGGGGAAAGACACACAGGGGAAATGGGGAAAGAGACAGAGAGGGAAAATGAGAAAGAGACATAGGGGGAAAGGGACACAGGGGAGGGAGGAGGGGAGAAAGAGACACAGGGGCAGGAGAGGGGGCAGAGACAGAGGGGGAAAGAGACACAGGGGAGGGAGAAGGGGTAAAGAGACACAGGTGAGGCACAGGGGAAGGAGACAGGGGAGGAAAGGGACACAGGGGCAGAAGGAGGGGGGAAAGAGACACAGGGGGAAAGGGGGAAAGAGACACAGGGGAAAGAGACAGAGGGGGAAAGGGACACAGGGGAGGGAGGAGGGGAAAGAGACACAGGGGAGGGAGAGGGTGGGAAAGAGATATAGGGGAGGGGGGTGAAGAGACACAGGTAATATTATAACTTTATTTATGATGATGAAACAACTAGTAAAAAAATCTGTTTCATGCCCAGAATTCCGAGAAATACAGTTATTGCACTGCATTATGGGAACGTTGGCATTATATACACACGTATAGGGTTTTCATTGTACAGTGGTCCTTTAAAATGCCAAATGTTCATGCTAAGTTATCTAACACTAACAACAATTTACTGCAATTATATATATTAATATGTGTACTTTTCATTTTTGCAATAAATGGAGCCTTTGTTGCATCATTTTAATACGTAACTTGTAGAAAGCAAAAACAAAAGAAAAGAAAAATAAATAAAGACAAGCTTTACGTTTTTACTTTATATTACATTTTTCTTTATTGTGGTATTCCATTTTCTCTTTTGTGTGGATTTTGCATGCTGCTTTCTCAGGAGGATTTGCGCTTTATACTAATGACCTTTGTATTAGGACTAACGAAAGCATTGATAGTTCTGTCTGCCACATTTTCATTGTGGAGACAGGAACTTTTTGTCTCCTACAGCATCAGGAAGCTGAATCTGGGGTGGAGGACAGACCCCAAGGGGCGTGCAGTACATACGCCCCTATATACACTGGATTCCAAGGATGGCCACCAGGGGGCCTGGAAAGAGAAGACTTTATATCACTACTAGTCGTTTACCCGGCTTATATGATGGTATAATATTATATGTGTCTCTCCCCCCCTCCCTGTGTCTCTTTCCCTTATCTCCCTCTCCTGTGTCTTTCCCCCCTCTCCCTCCTGTGTCTCTTCCCCTCTCTCCCTCCTGTGTCTCTCCCAACCATCCAGGGGCAGCTCACACAGCACCAGACAGGAGCAGATCACACAGCACCAGACAGGGGCAGATCACACAGCACCAGACAGGGGCAGCTCACACAGCACCAGACAGGAGCAGATCACACAGCACCAGACAGGGGCAGATCACACAGCACCAGACAGGGGCAGATCACGCAGCACCAGACAGGGGCAGCTCACACAGCACCAGACAGGAGCAGATCACACAGCACCAGACAGGGGCAGATCACGCAGCACCAGACAGGGGCAGATCACGCAGCACCAGACAGGGGCAGCTCACGCAGCACCAGACAGGGGAAGATCACACAGAACCAGACAGGGGCAGATCACGCAGCACCAGACAGGGGCAGATCACACAGCACCAGACAGGGGCAGATCACACAGCACCAGACAGGGGCAGCTCACGCAGCACCAGACAGGGGAAGATCACACAGAACCAGACAGGGGCAGATCACGCAGCACCAGACAGGGGCAGATCACACAGCACCAGACAGGGGCAGATCACACAGCACCAGACAGGGGCAGATCACGCAGCACCAGACAGGGGCAGTTCACGCAGCACCAGACAGGGGCAGCTCACGCAGCACCAGACAGGGGAAGATCACACAGAACCAGACAGGGGCAGATCACGCAGCACCAGACAGGGGCAGATCACGCAGCACCAGACAGGGGCAGATCACACAGCACCAGACAGGGGCAGATCACGCAGCACCAGACAGGGGCAGATCACGCAGCACCAGACAGGGGCAGCTCACGCAGCACCAGACAGGGGAAGATCACACAGAACCAGACAGGGGCAGATCACACAGCGCCAGACATGGGCAGATCACACAGCGCCAGACAGGGGCAGATCACACAGCACCAGACAGGGGCAGATCACGCAGCACCAGACAGGGGCAGCTTACACAGCACCAGACAGGGGCAGCTCAAACAGCACCAGACAGGGGCAGATCACACAGCACCAGACAGGAGCAGCTCACACAGCACAATCCAGGGGCAGCTCACGCAGCACCAGGCAGGGGCAGCTCACACAGCACAATCCAGGGGCAGCTCACGCAGCACCAGACAGGGGCAGCTCACGCAGCACCAGACAGGGGCAGCTCAAACAGCACCAGACAGGGGCAGATCACACAGCACCAGGCAGGGGCAGCTCACACAGCACCAGACAGGGGCAGCTCACACAGCGCCAGACAGGGGCAGCTCACACAGCACCAGACAGGGGCAGATCACGCAGCACCAGGCAGGGGCAGATCACACAGCACCAGAGATGGCAGCTCACACAGCACCAGACAGGGGCAGCTCACGCAGCACCAGACAGGGGCAGATCACGCAGCACCAGACAGGGGCAGCTCACACAGCACCAGACAGGGGCAGCTCACACAGCACCAGACAGGGGCAGCTCACACAGCACCAGACAGGGGCAGATCACGCAGCGCCAGACATGGCAGCTCACACAGCACCAGACAGGGGCAGATCACGCAGCACCAGACAGGGGCAGATCACGCAGCACCAGGCAGGGGCAGATCACACAGCACCAGACAGGGGCAGATCACACAGCACCAGACAGGGGCAGATCACACAGCGCCAGACATGGCAGATCACACAGCACCAGACAGGGGCAGATCACGCAGCACCAGACAGGGGTAGCTCACACAGCGCCAGACAGGGGCAGCTCACACAGCGCCAGGCAGGGGCAGATCCCAGACAGGGGCAGCTCACGCAGCACCAGACAGGGGCAGCTCACGCAGCACCAGACAGAGGCAGCTCACGCAGCAACAGACAGGGGCAGCTCACGCAGCAACTCACACAGCACCAGACAGGGGCAGATCACGCAGCGCCAGACAGGGGCAGATCACACAGCACCAGACAGGGGCAGATCACACAGCACCAGACAGGGGCAGCTCACACAGCACCAGACAGGGGCAGATCACACAGCACCATCCAGGGGCAGATCACGCAGCACCAGACAGGGGCAGATCACGCAGCACCAGACAGGGGCAGCTCACACAGCACCAGACAGGGGCAGCTCACATAGCACCAGACAGGGGCAGCTCACACAGAACCAGACAGGGGCAGCTCACATAGCACCAGACAGGGGCAGCTCACACAGCACCAGACAGGGGCAGCTCACACAGCACCAGACAGGGGCAGCTCACACAGCACCAGACAGGGGCAGCTCACACAGCACCAGACAGGGGCAGCTCACATAGCACCAGACAGGGGCAGCTCACACAGCACCAGACAGGGGCAGCTCACACAGCACCAGACAGGGGCAGCTCACATAGCACCAGACAGGGGCAGATCACACAGCACCAGACAGGGGCAGCTCACACAGCACCAGACAGGGGCAGATCACACAGCACCATCCAGGGGCAGATCACGCAGCACCAGACAGGGGCAGATCACACAGCACCAGACAGGGGCAGATCACGCAGCACCAGACAGGGGCAGATCACGCAGCACCAGGCAGGGGCAGATCACACAGCACCAGACAGGGGCAGATCACACAGCACCAGACAGGGGCAGATCACGCAGCACCAGACAGGGGCAGATCACACAGCACCATCCAGGGGCAGATCACGCAGCACCAGACAGGGGCAGATCACGCAGCACCAGACAGGGGCAGATCACACAGCGCCAGACATGGCAGCTCACACAGCACCAGACAGGGGCAGATCACGCAGCACCAGACAGGGGTAGCTCACACAGCGCCAGACAGGGGCAGCTCACACAGCGCCAGGCAGGGGCAGATCCCAGACAGGGGCAGCTCACGCAGCACCAGACAGGGGCAGCTCACGCAGCACCAGACAGAGGCAGCTCACGCAGCAACAGACAGGGGCAGCTCACGCAGCAACTCACACAGCACCAGACAGGGGCAGATCACGCAGCGCCAGACAGGGGCAGATCACACAGCACCAGACAGGGGCAGATCACACAGCACCAGACAGGGGCAGCTCACACAGCACCAGACAGGGGCAGATCACACAGCACCATCCAGGGGCAGATCACGCAGCACCAGACAGGGGCAGATCACGCAGCACCAGACAGGGGCAGATCACGCAGCACCAGACAGGGGCAGCTCACACAGCACCAGACAGGGGCAGCTCACATAGCACCAGACAGGGGCAGCTCACACAGCACCAGACAGGGGCAGCTCACACAGAACCAGACAGGGGCAGCTCACATAGCACCAGACAGGGGCAGCTCACACAGCACCAGACAGGGGCAGCTCACACAGCACCAGACAGGGGCAGCTCACACAGAACCAGACAGGGGCAGATCACACAGCACAATCCAGGGGCAGCTCACACAGCACCAGGCAGGGGCAGCTCACACAGCACAATCCAGGGGCAGATCACGCAGCACCAGGCAGGGGCAGATCACACAGCACCAGAGATGGCAGCTCACACAGCACCAGACAGGGGCAGCTCACGCAGCACCAGACAGGGGCAGATCACGCAGCACCAGACAGGGGCAGCTCACACAGCACCAGACAGGGGCAGCTCACACAGCACCAGACAGGGGCAGATCACGCAGCGCCAGACATGGCAGCTCACACAGCACCAGACAGGGGCAGATCACGCAGCACCAGACAGGGGCAGATCACGCAGCACCAGGCAGGGGCAGATCACGCAGCACCAGACAGGGGCAGATCACACAGCACCAGACAGGGGCAGATCACACAGCGCCAGACATGGCAGCTCACACAGCACCAGACAGGGGCAGATCACGCAGCACCAGACAGGGGCAGCTCACACAGCGCCAGACAGGGGCAGCTCACACAGCGCCAGGCAGGGGCAGATCCCAGACAGGGGCAGCTAACGCAGCACCAGACAGGGGCAGCTCACGCAGCACCAGACAGGGGCAGCTCACGCAGCAACAGACAGGGGCAGCTCACGCAGCAACTCACACAGCACCAGACAGGGGCAGATCACGCAGCGCCAGACAGGGGCAGATCACACAGCACCAGACAGGGGCAGATCACGCAGCGCCAGACAGGGGCAGATCACACAGCACCAGACAGGGGCAGATCACACAGCACCAGACAGGGGCAGCTCACACAGCACCAGACAGGGGCAGATCACACAGCACCATCCAGGGGCAGATCACGCAGCACCAGACAGGGGCAGATCATGCAGCACCAGACAGGGGCAGATCACGCAGCACCAGACAGGGGCAGCTCACATAGCACCAGACAGGGGCAGCTCACACAGCACCAGACAGGGGCAGCTCACACAGCACCAGACAGGGGCAGCTCACATAGCACCAGACAGGGGCAGCTCACACAGCACCAGACAGGGGCAGCTCACACAGCACCAGACAGGGGCAGATCACACAGCGCCAGACATGGCAGCTCACACAGCACCAGACAGGGGCAGATCACGCAGCACCAGACAGGGGTAGCTCACACAGCGCCAGACAGGGGCAGCTCACACAGCGCCAGACAGGGGCAGCTCACACAGCACCAGACAGAGGCAGCTCACGCAGCAACAGACAGGGGCAGCTCACGCAGCAACAGACAGGGGCAGCTCACGCAGCAACTCACACAGCACCAGACAGGGGCAGATCACGCAGCGCCAGACAGGGGCAGATCACACAGCACCAGACAGGGGCAGATCACACAGCACCAGACAGGGGCAGCTCACACAGCACCATCCAGGGGCAGATCACACAGCACCATCCAGGGGCAGATCACGCAGCACCAGACAGGGGCAGATCACGCAGCACCAGACAGGGGCAGATCACGCAGCACCAGACAGGGGCAGCTCACACAGCACCAGACAGGGGCAGCTCACATAGCACCAGACAAGGGCAGCTCACACAGCACCAGACAGGGGCAGCTCACACAGCACCAGACAGGGGCAGCTCACACAGCACCAGACAGGGGCAGCTCACACAGAACCAGACAGGGGCAGCTCACACAGCACCAGACAGGGGCAGCTCACACAGCACCAGACAGGGGCAGCTCACATAGCACCAGACAGGGGCAGCTCACACAGCACCAGACAGGGGCAGCTCACGCAGCACCAGACAGGGGCAGCTCACATAGCACCAGACAGGGGCAGCTCACACAGCACCAGGCAGGGGCAGATCACACAGCACCATCCAGGGGCAGATCACGCAGCACCAGACAGGGGCAGATCACGCAGCACCAGACAGGGGCAGATCACGCAGCACCAGACAGGGGCAGCTCACACAGCACCAGACAGGGGCAGCTCACATAGCACCAGACAGGGGCAGCTCACACAGCACCAGACAGGGGCAGCTCACGCAGCAACAGACAGGGGCAGATCACACAGCACCAGACAGGGGCAGCTCACATAGCACCAGACAGGGGCAGCTCACACAGCACCAGACAGGGGCAGCTCACACAGCACTAGACAGGGGCAGCTCACATAGCACCAGACAGGGGCAGCTCACACAGCACCAGACAGGGGCAGCTCACACAGAACCAGACAGGGGCAGATCACGCAGCACCAGACAAGAGAAAGAGACAGAGCGCCGAGAGAGTGCAGAAAAGGAGAGAGCGCACAGAGAGAGACAGCGCAGTGTGAGACCAAGGGCACACAGAGAGAAAGAGGGTGAACATAACATATAATATCATCATTTATGACGGGCAAGTTGCTAGTATATAAATATATATATACACAGGAACACAATCAATAAACCATTTTTCCTTTTTTTTCCTCAATATTCAAATACTATGAATATAAATTGAAAAGTTGCCGCGCACACGCTCTGGGCCTGTGGAATAAACATATCAAAATACATCAATGTTATGTATTAGCAGATCTTACATGTAGCAGAGTGTCTGCCACTAGATGTCTATGCAAAGACAGGAACCATATACGTTGTGACATAAAATGGAAGTTAGGTATAAATAAGCGCGTCTAACCTGAAGGCGACAAATACGACAATCCAACACCTCACGGGTGTGAGATGTACATTGAGCGCTGTCACCCAATGTGTGCAGGTGCAGGAGTGTATTCGGATAAATGTGTTTTATTTAATTAAATATAGCAAACCATCTCATGTCCTTCTTCCTCTCGCTCTCTGTATATACAAATGTGTGTGTTTAGTCATTCAGTCATGTCCGACTCTCTGTGACCCTATGGACCGCAGCATGTCAGGCACATCTTGTGTCTGGTTGTGCTCATCCATAAGATGTTCTTGGCAAAGATACAGGAGTGGGTTTTTCCAGTTCCTTTCCAGTGAAATGCAATTTGTATGACCTCTCTGTTATGACGTGCC